>JAAGKR010006451.1:0-11758 GCA_011419295.1 Clarias macrocephalus
ATAAAAAGTATAAGTACATTGTTTTCTTTGTAGGGTACTTGTAGTACTTTTGTGATTTTAGGACATTTTAGAGAGTCATGTACTGTAACGTATGGACTTCAACTGCTAATTAAACTCAGACTAGCTCCCTGCTGACTTTTGCCTACGTCTTATGCTGCAAAACGGAATTATCTGAGGGAAAAAAAAAAAAGAATTATCCTGTTAATTAAACTCAGACTAGCGCCCTGCTGTCCTCTGCCTACCTCTTTTGCTGCAAAACCTCACTGGAGTTGCACTCGACTCAGCATTGTCTCCTCAGTGTTCAACAAAGTTAAAAATATGAACACATAAACAGTAAGCGGGTGTGAAAAGCCTCAAAGCTGACCATAGTGAGCTGCAGAGGGAAAGAGCTGTGAGGGAGGTGATGTTCATACAAAACTACAGAGGGGCCGCAGAAACAAATAAAGTGATAAATAAAGTGATAAAGTTCCAATCTTTGAATAAATCATTAAATAGGCAAATACTGTACTTAAGTTTGCCTTTGTTTTGGCTTTTTATAAGGTGCAGGATCATGCAGTGTAGTGACATATTCTTTTTTCAGTCCAAAAAACACAAAAACCAAAAAACTTAAAATACAGGGCTGTGGTGGCCCACTGTTGAGCCCTTGAGCAATGCAGTTAACCCTATCTGCTCCAGCAACCCTGTGCTGTGAGCCCAGCTTTCTAAATAATTTCACTGTGCTACATATGACAAATAAGTGAATATTTACAATGAACTGTATTTTAACCAACTATACAATCATGAGCAAAATATGTAAAAATGGATTAAATAGGAAAAGACATAGCTCAGATACACATGATCATGGTTTTTATGGTTGTTTTTTGGTTGTTATTAAGACAAAAAAAATAAAAACAATAATGTGCTCATTTTTAAAGAATCTACCCATCACAGAATATGATATTCCCATATTATGTGATGGGTGAAATTTACATGTTCTAAAATTAATGTTAACTTTCATTTTATCTGACATATCCGAAAACCCAACATGACACCTTCCCATTAACACACACTGGCAAGGCTTCCATATAAGCAAAAAAAAAAAAAAAAAAAAAGTATCATCATGTTGTGTTGACAGCACAGATCTGTGGTGCTTGGGTTGTAAAGGGCTTTAACCAGCCATGATGAAATAATTACACTGTCAAATTATTAACCTCCGAGTGGTTATTGGCAGATGGCTGTACAATTGGGCTTAAGACTTGTTATGTAATCAGACAGTCCACGGTAAACTGGAGACAACTTTGATTTTGTAATCGCCATTTCTCAACGTTGTGTTATTGGGCCTATTTTGTTTAACATTGTGTCAAATTATATTTTTTTGTGAAAGTTGGTAGAGATTAGATTAGATCTAATCTTAGTCACTTCATGCAGATGATGGGATTTACATGAAAAAGTTGGAAAACATTAGAATGTCACTGATAGTATTCAGACTGCTACATTGAAGATGGAAAGCTGGTCATATGGTGGAGGACTTGAGATATCAACTTGAGTTGCAAAGTTATGATACTGGTTCTTCACAAGGAAAGAAAGTTTAGATTCGATGGCTTAAATAATATGGTCAACGTACAGTATGCAAATGTTAACTGAATTAAACCTTTTTTGGGTTATGGGTTTAATGAGACATGTACTTGTATAAATGAGGTGCATGTTAAAATCATATCTTTAGATATCTTTAGAGCATCAATATGATGATGATCCATGTTATATGGTAAATTCAGTTCCAAGCTCTAAGACTCAGAGATGATGCTCTTTAAAGGCACCTATTACGAAGAAATTACCACAGAAAATTTCTAACTTTGGGACTAACATGGATCTTTCTACTTGAAATAAAGGCAGGCACACCAGCACACCAAACAAAGCTGGGTGGTGGGGTTTCAGGTGATGGTGATGTGTGACCTGGTTTTCTAGGCTAATCGCTCCTCCATACAACAACACTGTTCTCATTCATGTTCTCATGAATGCAAGACTAGGCATTTTCAGATTAAGGTAAATTAACATTCTTATCTCCAAACACAATATATCAATAATTATTAATTATTTTTGCCTTGTTTGTAGTGGTTGCCACAAAGAAGTATAAAATCCTGGTTACAGGCCACTATGTAGAGTTTGGTAGCTACACCATTATGGAGTTCAAGAACAACACCATTGTTGATATACAGTTAATCCTGATGAGATAAGTTGAAAATATATCACTAAATGCAAGTATTATACTGTACTTGCTACTACATGGAAAAGGACAGTCGGAATAGAGGCCTGACAGTGTTGGATGCATGTGAAATGACTGTGATTTACAGCCGCTGACCACTATCCAGAGATAACAACATTCCTGAGGGAAAGAGACTTTGTCCATTTTCATGACGTCTGGCACACTGAGAAAGGTATGAATCAAAAGGTTATTTATAAACATGAGTATGTTTTCCGACCACTTTCCAAACACAAAACCAAACATATACAGTATGACTGAATTATTAAATACTGTAAATAGAAGCAATATCCTTATGTATTCAATATCCAGTGCTGTTAACAATATTACATTATTGCAATAACAATTTTTTTTTTTTTTTTAATGCATCAGTCTGAAGCCAACATTGCTGCCTTAGGGGTCTGGAATCTCATTGCAGATTTGAAGGACCACTTGCATTACAACTCCAGGAAGTGAAATACCCATATTGATAAACAATAAACTGCACAGAATTGTAACTTTTTGCAATATGAGTAGTTCTCTGTGATGTATACTGTACGTGTGTTTTTGATTTGTGGTTTTACATATTCTTTTTTATGAAAAGTTGTAAGTAAATGCTTGAGTTATTACAAGCTTTCAGGGTATTACATTACACATTAATTTTGGCCAAGAATATAACTTTTATATCCACATACTGTATTTGGATAAACGTCTATTACTATGGATATTATAAACAGTTGTTAGTATGCTTGAAATAAATGCTTTTCCGTTCCAGTCCGATGTGGAAAAAAAAATAAATCCATGCATAATAACAGGTGGTTAAAAACTGTTTGTGTTTGGTCAAAATTTTATTTGAGGAATTTGGGAGTGTGGTTTTCTCATAATTTCAATTGAAGAAACATAATCCAATACGTCCAACCAAGTAGTCAAATTGGTGAAAATAGTATTATATGTATTCATACACTTTACTTTTGATATGACTAAAAATAATTGAACATCAGAATTACAGTAGTAAGAAAGGTGATTTAAATGACTTTGGCTGAGGCATGGTTGTTGGTGCAAAATGGGTTGGTTTCAGTATTTCCAAAACTGCTCATCTACCATCTCTAGGGTTACAGAGAATGGTCTGAAAAAGAGAAAATATCCAGTGAAAGGCAGTTCTCTTGATGAGAATGCCTTGTTGATGCAGAAGAATGGCCAGACTGGTCCAAGGTGACAGAAACTAAGGCATACAAGAGAATATCTGAACACACACGACAAACCAGAAGCAGAATACAGCAGCAGAAGACCACACCAGTGCCACTCTTGTCAGGAAAGAACAGGAAACTGAGGCTACACGTTAGACAAAATTGGAAAAATGTTGCCTCATCTGATGAGTCTTGATTTGTGCTGCAGCTCTCAGATGGTAGGGCCGGAATCTGTTGTAAACAACATGAAAGCATGGATCCATCTTGCCTTGTATTAACAGTTCAGACTGCTGCTGGTGGTATAATGGTCTGGGGGATATTTCCTTGGCACTCAAGGGGCCCCTAATACCAAGTGAGCATCATTAAATTGCTGCTGAGCATGTCCATCCATTTCTGACATGGAGGAACACACCATGTCGCAAAGCTAAAATCATCTCATACTGGTTTCTTGATCATGAGTTCACTGGACTTAAACGAGATCAATAGTCACTAGATCCCAATCAAGCATTAGAGCATCTTTGAGATGGAAGTGAAATGAGAGATTTGCATCATGGATGTGCAGCCAACAAATATGCAACACCTGTGTCATGTCAATATGGACCAAAATCCCTAAGGTGTGTTTTCCAGCATCTAAATTAAAGAATTAAATATGCAGTTCTGAAGGCAAATAAGGTCCAACCCTGATGAACTGGCTGGTGAGTGTATTATTCCTTCCTCCTTAGGCATTTGTGCACAATTTCCATATGATAAAAAGAGAGCATTTGCCATGAAAAGCACAATATGAACTAACACCCTGCTCTAATCATGAAGTTTGTACTTAAGGTACACTCTCTTTTTTCAGTGCTTAGTGAGGACTTCCTTGTAACCATGGTAACAAACATATGTAGTGTTGAGTCAAAGGATGTAAAATATGCATCTCCATTTTGGCAAAATAGTGTTGCGTGGAGTGGTTTGGAAGTAGTCGGTCGTGGTTTGGTAAATTATTATTGACATTTTAGGTTAAGTTAAAGTAAGAATTATTCGACGACTTTTCTACAATAAATGTGGTGACTGTTATATATATATATGTATCAACCATGGTAAAGGATTTAGAAATATTAACAAAACAACTGAAAAATGCAGCTTAAATAGATTAGAGTATGGGTCAAATACTCCGTAGGATAATGTTCCTCCATGTTCTGTATATTTCCACCGCCTGATGTGGATTTGAACTCATTGAGCTGAAGAGAGAATGGATGGAAAGTTATGTAGATAATGTTAGATTTTAGGCTCAAGAGTATGTATAAGTAATATAACAATATACTGTACAAATAATTACTGATTGGTCTATAGAAAATGAACATGTAGGAGCAGGCTGATGTAATCGTGCAGTATGTAAAATAATAAATAACAGAATACCCGTGTTTAAAGCAGAAATAGTTGAGATGATTTTAGGGGTAAGGTTCTATTACCATAAAAGGGATGGATAAAGCAAAGCCTAAAAGGGCATTAGACTTGATTGCAGTTGTAATTTAAATGTAAAAGAAACA
Source organism: Clarias macrocephalus (assembly GCA_011419295.1). Lineage (NCBI taxonomy): Eukaryota > Metazoa > Chordata > Actinopteri > Siluriformes > Clariidae > Clarias > Clarias macrocephalus. The sequence continues at coordinate 4,935 of JAAGKR010006451.1, forward strand.
ATAGGAGATGGTTTATTGATGGAAATATGTCTGATAATGTTCAGGAAGAGCTGTAATTAAAGTATAATTTTGCTGGGCTCTTGCTCATGTTAGTGGGAAGGCTAATGAGAAGGCCGATGGGATTGCAGAGAGCCTTGTAATTAAACCGAAGAGGGACACTATTACTGCATACAATAATAAATTACGGTGAAGGCTTTCAAATGGAAATACAGAAGAGAGGAACGTTTTTTTCATATTAAAAAAAAATTAAATAAAAAAATTAAAATTAAATGCTGACTTAAAGTGGCCAACAAACTGAAAGATTGTCACTCAAGAGATTGCTGTATTGCTTGTTGTTAACAGCACATGTTTACTCTAGCAAACACTCTTATCCAGAGCGTTTTACAAAAGTGCTTAGGTTCCCGTCATTGGAAGTTTTCGTCATTGGTTCGTCAAGGTTTTTTTTTTTTTTTTTTTTTGGTTGGTTGGTGTGTGTGTGTGTGTGTGTGTGTGTGTGTGTGTGTGTGTGTGTGTGTGTGTGTGTGTGTGTGTGTGTGTTTGGGTATAAGTCATCATTTAAAGATTGCCAGACACTCAGCTGTATGGAATGATGGATGGATAATTTTTGTAACCGGTGATGCAAATATTTTAAATGCAAATGTTTGGAATTCTTATGGTGTGTTTTATGTTTATATAAGCTTGTGGCCTCAACTGTATGTACGTGACATTAATACTAACTTAACAAAACAAAGAGCCTCATATAGATATTGTATGTTAGGGATTATAAAATTTTAAGTCTAAAAAACTAACAATAATAGGATTTAACAGATAAAACTGACAAATCACACAAATAGTTTTAACTAAGATTTCTTTTAAAACTATTAAACAGTTTTAATCGTCTTTCAGCTTAATACTTTGTTGCAGAAGAAGTATTTTAGCAAGAAATAGCCAGAATGGTCCATTACTTCATCAGATTTGTAATAAATCATTTGAATCACACAAAACTAGCCTACAGGAAAAGCCTTCAGATTTCCATTGATAAAACGGAAACCGGGCCTCTTCTAATTGTCATGATGAATGACACTATACATGTGTATAGTCCAGTATGGTGAAGCGTTTTATTACTGTACACTAAGAAGTGCCTTTATTTCAGCATCTTTCTGTGCAGCAAACTGCAGTTCTGATCTTGAAAAGGAGTTTGATCTCTGCTCTGACAGCACGTTACATTTATTTTATGGTATTTCATCCTGTGATTACATTGTAGCTAATTGTATTGGTCTGACCCAGGGGTATAGTGCTGGACAGTGTGGACAATGGGCATGAAATTCTATAATAAGCAAAAGATCTCAATTATCTAGATTAAGGTTCGTCACAGACTCTCTCCTCAATGCCGTGTCCTTTTTATATCATCTTAAATCCGAGATCTTTTGGAATGTCTATGCAGATTGATGAGAAGGAATACGAGAGTCTGCTGATTTGTTTTGCTTTTCATCAGTTGTACTAAATATCAGGTTTGTTTTTAGCAAAGATATGTGGCGTGATAAGGGGGGGGAAATTTTTCTTAACTTGTTCATGCACTCAGTTCCCTTAAATGTACCAATTTGTTTCAGATTTTCTACGAAATGATCATACTTGAAAGTACCTGTAGAGAATCCCGTAGCTTCACCATTATGGTCTCCAAAATGATCACTATTTTGCCTGGTGGCTTGTTCTCATTGCTTATGGTGTGCCGGGATAAGATTGGAGCCAAACTGGGGATGAGTTTTAAATTATTCCACATTGTGATGATCAGTGAGGATGATAAATAGATGTTTGGCAACTTTATGGCAGAACATTCTTCAAATGTATGTTATATTGCTTCTAATTCACCATTTATGTCTTGCATGTCTGTGTTTATTGGAAAATGAGGCCTTAAGAGCAAGGAATAAAAAGTTACAAATAAATGAATAAATAAATAAATAAAATAACATAGTTGGTCCATCTGCTGCTTGCTTCAACCTCCGCCCCTTGGGGATCAATAAAGTTCTTTGAATCTTGAATCTTGAATCTCTAGGTCATACTCACTTGTAGTTCACACCCTATAGTTCATGGTGAAGAAAGATTTCCCCATCTTCCCTAAGGCTGATCAAAAGAATGTCTAATCGTCAAATCAATAATGAGGCTTAACATATATATAAGTTTATAAGTTCAATCAAACAGACACACACACACACACACACACACACACACACACACACACACACACACACACACACACACACACACACACACAAAAAAAGACAGACAGACAGTTTTTTTCCCAAGACTGGTTTCGGATCCTCCAATGTTCTTGATAGAATTTAATTAAACTTATATATATGTTAAGCCTCATTATTAATTTGACGATTAGAAATTATTTTGATATTATTAAATGAGCGAGTTCTGACCAGTATATACAGTAGATGATTCATTAAAAGATATCTATGAATCACTCACACTTTATGTGCCTTTGTCCATAGGCCAAAATTGAACAGCCTCATAATGTATGTTTGAATGTGATTTTATGAATAAATGAATTAATTTATATAAAAAAAAAAAGCTATGTTGGTTTTATTGGCATAGATTAAATGGTCTGATTGCACTACTGCAAGCTTAGAAATAAAACTGAAACCAGGGGTACACGAGCACTGTGTAGTGCTGGCAAAAGAACAGCCAGTTGTGCAGGTTGTAATAATGCCTGAACATGAATATCCTCCACCTGCTGTGAGATGTCAAATGAAAATGGAGCTCTATCCCAAGAAAATACACTATTCTAGCTTGACGGACATAAAGTAGCGACAGAAGAAGAAAGGGAGCCGGATATACTCAGCCTAATTATTTGCTTCTGGACCCCCTGCGGCAGGCCTGTAATCCATGTCATTATGGGACTCTGTATGTGTGCAAGATGCTCAATGTGTGATACCACATCAATCACCATGACAGTTGTGTGTTTTATAACTACACTTTTAAAATATGATGTTGAATTCCATGAAAAGACTTAACATTTTTTACAAACTTTTGTTTTATTGAATAAACAGTTGGGTGAAATTTGTCTCCGATTACTCAGTACTGGATATCCAGCAGTGTAGGAGAGCAGATACCTTGCAGTGTCTAAACCAATTATATTTCCAATTAGATGTTATGCAGCATCAGGAGCTCATTACATGTTTTTGTGTGATGTAAGTTCCAGGTTTTCCATTAATCATGTGCAGGAAAATGAAAAACAGAATGCCTCATTTACAGTAGATACATCACAGGTACTCAGAGGCTGAAACACTGTTTGTTTTTAGGTAGGTTAATATCTTAGTAGACAATTTCCGCATACTGTGTATACATTTAACATTTACTTAGACATTATTCAAAAAAAAAAAAAAAACCCTACAGTAACCTACTGTTGCGCCCTTGAACAAGGCCCTCAACACCCTAATGCTCATGTTTAGTGAGATAAATGTAAGTTGCTATGGATAAGATTGTCTGTCAAATGCTGCAAATGTAGTTTATTTCTTCACAAAGGACCACTCCTGTGAAATCACACACCCACTGAAGAAAAGTAAACTTTGTTCCCAAAAGAAGATTATAAATAATACTATAGTTTATTGTTAAAATTTATGCCTTTTCATGTTTCTTGTTATTTCTTGTTATCTTTTTTCTTTTTATTGTGTAAAGCTGCTTTGAAAGCTGCTACATCATGTAGGTATGCAGATTGACCAGTCAACTGTCTCCTGGTGTAATGGTTTTATGTATGTATGGTGACTCATGGGCTCCACTATCGTAAAGCTTGCATGCTTAAGAAATAGTTGGTGCATGACAATGTGATAGTAGTAAACTTTTAAAATTCTGATCATGTAATAGCAAATATTTTGTTATTTAATAGGATAATTTCTCTTATGTATCATTACATGCTTTATTCAAATGTATGATTGTATGTATGGTGTGTGTGCATGGCATCCTATGGAATGACATGCCATTCTGTGTTCTAGCTCTTGTTCAGTCCTTCCAGGTGGTTCCAGTGATGGACTCCATTTTGTGGATAGGTGAAAAGTGAGGTGGGGCTACACATTCAAACCACAGTCTCAGATCACAATCACAGTTTGCAGTTTGACACCAAATAGCCAGCTAAGCAAAAGCATTAACACAGGAGCTGGACCAGTTAATTACCTAGCTACAGAAGTATATCTAAGGCGTTATTTAAATGTCACCAACCGATGATGTTTGAGGTAATTCAAATGGCAGAATACCATCATGGTATTTATGGTAAATACCATGGTATTTGCAGAGACCTACTTAGATTACCGTCTGCAACACCCACGTCTGCCCGACTCTGAGGAACTGAAGCACTGGAAACAGTGCCCTAAATAATTCACGTAGGGAGTGGGGGTTCTTGTAAGCCCCCCCCCCCCCCCTCTCCACCTATTTTATGTGAAGTCTTTCTCTTCCTTCTATTTCTGATCTCCAATACCTGCGAGCTTGAGAGCTGACACCAGACCTCCGAACAAGCTCCGAATCTCTATGGATTTTCTTACTAAGAATTCATAATTCCAGGTAACACCTAAAAAATGTACATTTAGGCATTGATGGACATTTTTTTCTCTTTCCAAAGCCTCGTGTACCAACTTTATTCAAAGCAAGGCATTGGATAGACTGTGATGGAAAGTTAAAGCAAATTCATGTGAATATGAGCCTTAAAAAATTTTATGTAAGGGACAAATGCATAAAGTATATGTAACAGTAAGTGTGCACCTTTGCCACCAAAAGACAAGACTTTGACCTGGTCCCTATCATGCATGCCCCTGCAGTGCAGCCCGGAGTTGCCCTGTTCTTCCATCAGGGTGGTGATACCGTTTGTGTCCTGCTGTTAATGGCAGATGATCTAAAAAATAACATAAAAAAAATCAAAGAAATGAGGGTAACCGATGAATCACACAGTGACTAATCAGTTTTCCTTGCTTAAGAATGTAATGGTGGATTTCGATTTCTTTCTATGATTGTCAACTTGATTTTAATTATACTTTTCACATTACACACTGCACACAATGGAGCTTTACAGAAATATAGTCCACATACAATGTTTTAGATGTTTATCCTTAAAGATCAAGCTAAAGAAACCCTGAGAGGAACCACAATTCAAAAACTATTGCCATATATTTATGTACTGTGCAAAGGTTGCAAAGGCATTCGTGAAAAAAATTCTGTAAGGTAAGATTGCTTTCAAAAGTAGCAGTTAGCAAAATGAAAAGTAAACGAACACTTGAGAAATCCATATAAAATCAGTATTTGTTATGACCACTCTTTCCTTGTAAAGCTAGAATTGCAATCAATTCTTCTAGGTACATTTGCACACAGTTTTTGAAGAAACTCGGCAAGTCCAAACATGTGTAGAACTAACTACAGATCTTCTGTAGATGTAGGCTGCCTTAGATCCTTCTGTCTATTCATGTAATTTCAGAAGGACTTGTTGAGATCAGGGCTATTTGGGGGCCAAACCATTACTTCCAGGACTCCCTGTTCTTCTCTATGTTGAAGATAGTTCTTAATGACATTGGCTGTAAGTTTGGGTGAACTGTCCTGCTACAGAATTCATTTGAGGTCAATGAGACGCCTCCCTGATGGTATTGCATGATGAATAAGTGTCTGCCCGTATTTTTCCGCATTGAGGACACCATTGACCCTGATCAAATTTTCAATTCCTTTTGCAGAAATGCATCTCCAAACTGCAAAGAGCCTCCACCAGGCTTCACTGTTGCCTGCAGACATTCATTATTGTACTGCTCTCCAGCTCTTTAGCAACTGACCTGCCTCCTGCTACAGTCAAATGTTTAGAATATTGACCTGGGCAAACAACAAGTTCCCAGAAATTGTTCCCACAACAACATTAAGGCCAGACATGGTCCTATGTTCAAAAGCCTCCACACAAACTCTTGGAACTATGTTGGAACTCACGGTGTCTTGGGAGAGTGCTGAACAATACATTTTGTGAAACAAAAAAGTAAAAACTGTAGCTAAGTTTAATAGTGAATGTAAGAGCATTTCCCAACCAATACAATGTGATGAGAACCAACAGGATTTGGGTTAAATAGAAAACCGCTTGTTAGTGAGACTCATCAGAAAAAAAGGGTTCAGTTTGCTAGGGAGTAATAATGATTGGACTTTGTAGCAATGGAAAACGTGGCCCTCAAATTGACTCTATTCCAGAGCAATGAGAGAATTAGGGTAGGAAGGTAAGCACATAAAGAGATACACCTATCATGCATAGTGGCCTCTGTAGAAATCTCTGGAGGCAGTGGTATGATCTGGGGCTGCTTCAGTTGGTCAAGTCTAGACTTATGTGGAAATAAAAGGAAGTCAGGTGACGACCTGCATTTACTGAATGACCAGGTTATTTACATTGATCGAGAAGGGCAAAATTAAATAACAAAACTGAAAACAAAACAACAAATTCAAAAACAAAATAACAAAACCAAAACCAAAATAACAAAACTGAAAACAAAACAACAAATTCAAAAACAAAACAACAAAACCAAAACCAGAATAACAAAACCAAAAACAAAATAACAAAACTGAAAACAAAACAACAAATTCAAAAACAAAACAACAAATTCAAAAACAAAATAACAAAACCAAAAACAAAAATATACTTGCAAGCAACAATGAGGGGGCCCAAGCACCCTGCGCCATCGCCTCCCGGGAGCACGCACAACTTGCACACGTCACACACTATATAGGCCTAAATATTTGTTGAGTGCGTTATTGTGTGTGTGTATGTGTGTGTGTGTGTGTGTGTGTGTGTGTGTGTGTGTGTGTGTGTGTGTGTGTGTGTGTGTGTGTGT
>JAAGKR010006451.1:11778-38961 GCA_011419295.1 Clarias macrocephalus
GAAAACAAAACAACAAATTCAAAAACAAAATAACAAAACCAAAAACAAAATAACAAAACTGAAAACAAAACAACAAATTCAAAAACAAAATAACAAAACCAAAAACAAAATAACAAAACTGAAAACAAAACAACAAATTCAAAAACAAAATAACAAAAACAAAAACAAAATAACAAAACTGAAAACAAAACAACAAAGTCAAAACCAAAATAACAAAACCAAAACCAAAATAACAAAACTGAAAACAAAACAACAAATTCAAAAACAAAATAACAAAACCAAAAACAAAAATATACTTGCAAGCAACAATGAGGGGGCCCAAGCACCCTGCGCCATCGCCTCCCGGGAGCACGCACAACTTGCACACGTCACACACTATATAGGCCTAAATATTTGTTGAGTGCGTTATTGTGTGTGTGTGTGTGTGTGTGTGTGTGTGTGTGTGTGTGTGTGTGTGTGTGTGTGTGTGTGTGTGTGTTAGTATGTGTTAGTATGTGTGTGATGTGTGTGTGTGCGTTTGAGAGAAACATGTGAGTGTGTGAGTGTGTATGTACTGTAGGTGTATATATGTGTGGTGCGTGCGTGTGTGTTTGTGTGAGAGTGTTAACATTTGTGATTTGTATGTTTTTATGTATGTATGTATGTATGTGTTTATCTGTGTGACATGTATGTGCGTGTGTCATCCATCGGGTGCACTTTGCGGACTACCCAAAACTGACTGACTTCCTGTTGTGTTGAGCCCATGACATGCAGGGCGAAAGTTGTTCGGCTCAATGAGCTCTAAATGTGTATCGGGTTTTGTGTGCATAGGTGCAAGTGTGTATGAGCTTTGCAGCAAAATCTCGTGTGATACATCAGGCATGCTAATGGCAGCAGATTCCAACCTGTCTGCCAATTTTTATGAGTTTTTGAGCATCTTAAGACCCCCAAAAAGCCCAAAACGGTGGTAAAAAAAAAAAAAGTCCCCTTTTCTGCGCACGCTATAGTGCTTGGGCCGTAATAACAAAACTGAAACCAAAATACCAAATCAGAAAACACAACAACATATTCAGAAACAAAATACCAAATCAGAAAATACAATAACAATTCAGTCAAACAGTAAAAGATAGGTATAGATTGCAGAGGTGGATAATAACGAGTTACATTTACTCCGTTACATTTACTTGAGAACTTTTTAAAAAAAAATTACTTCTATAAGTAGTTTTACTGCACCATACTGTTTGCTTTTGCTTGAGTAGAATTGTGAAGAAGAAACGCTACTCTAACTCCGCTAATATAATATAATATAATATAATATAATATAATATAATATAATATAATATAATATAATTATATGCTGTATTGTATTTATATTATTACAGTATGTATATTTATTACAATTGATTCAGTACTTGAATAGTCTTTTCACTGAATACTTTTTTATTCTTATTTGAGTAATATTTTGAATCTTTTTACTTCTACTTGAGTAATATTATTTTGAAGTACAGCTACTCTTACTTGAGTAAATTTTTTGGCTACTTTACCCACCTCTTCTTATTGCTAAAAAGAGCTGGAAAAGATTGTCATTTTGCTTTTGTTATTTAGTTTTTGAATTAGCTATTTTGTTTTTGCTTTTTTTATTTTGTTTTTGAATTTGCTATTTTGCTTTTGTTATTTAGTTTTTGAATTAGCCATTTTGTTTTTGCTTTTATTATTTTGTTTTTGAATTTGCTATTTTGTTTTTGAATTTGCTATTTTGTTTTTGCTTTTGTTATTTTGTTTTGCATTTCTTGGCCACCGTCGTTATCACAATATCAACCCCAATGACACCGTCATATTCCAGGACTCTAAGAGTGAAATCATTTTCGCACATTGTGTGTAACTTCTTTGGCCAGTCTCTTAGCATTGTATCTATATGCAGTAATTTGAGACAGAATATTCACTTTATGTTTAAAGTTTCTTGTGTCTTCAGTTTTTACAAAAGAATGTATTAACTGTTTAAAAACATTCATTTAAACCCCAAATTCTATTTATATGATAATAATAATTCTATGCCCTTTATGTGTTTAATTATTATCATCATTATTACTATTAGTAGTAGTAGTAGTTGTGTGTGTTGTGTACATAATATGTTGCCACTTTAGCAGCCAAAGAAATGTAACCAGATGAATTCTTAGAGCATTTGGTTTGATTTTACACAAAAAGGTTGGCTGACATCTACCTGCTTACAAACGCACGTATACACTCACACACCCGGCAGATGACACTTGTGTTTATCAACACGCGCTCTCTCTTTCTCTTTCTCTCTCACACACACACAGTTGTAAACATAAAATTTATGCATTTTCTAATGAATTTATGCAACTCCTCGCTTAAAGACATAACCAGATGCTTAATGCACAGCACAGAATCATTAATCAACTAAATAACCATCCGTTCAATCAGGAGGCGTTTAATTTGCATTCATATGCTAAAGTCATCATCAGTATTTACATGTATTAAACACATGACAAACAAAACCTGTTGAATGTTGAACATGATCTAAATGAGTATGTTTCATACTCAACTTGCTGAAATGTTCATTATGTACCTGCTACTTATTTTCTATGTGCAAATAACACAAGAAAATCTAAACTAAGATATGCAGCATTTTTTCTACTAAAAGCTACAAATGTCGACCTCCATAACTGCACTTGAGTGATGTTGCAAATAACACGGAAATTTTTTTTTCTAAGGGTGACACTGACAACATGCTATTATTTGATTGGTGTGAAGACAGAGGGTGTCTGGCTTCCCTTGGCATAGACCTGGAAAATCACAGTTTGCTAATGGTGTGACTGTAGCCTCATCTAATTGGTTAATACTTTTTTTTCACAAAGGAAAGCCAACTCAGACTGGCTTTCCTTCAGGTAGGAGATCAATACAGTCTTTCACTAAACTGTTAAATAGAGTGTTGTTGTTGTTGTTGTTGTTGTTGTTGTTGTTGTTGTTGTTTTATTACAATGACAAGTGCAGTCTGAAAAAAAAACTCAGAGAAAATCTAGAAAAGTCTAGTCTTTTACAGTCTAGAAAAGGTTCCTTTGGCCTCTGGGAGAAAAAGCTACCGATTAAAGAATATTAGCAACCATTCTGGACATACATGACTGTAGTAACATGGGATATTGTTATTGTCATTAGAAAAAGAAAGCGTACACCAGATGCATTAGTACTATATACTGTATCTAACATTACAGTGGCAAGAAAAAGTATGTGAACCTTTTGGAATGTCATGGTTTTCTTCATTATTTTGTCATAAAATGTGATCTAATCTGTCTGATGTCTTCTTTTTTTTTAAACACACTCATTCAAACCCAGTTGTGTGTATTTCTCTTGTGTGGAGAAAACTCAAAACGTTGAGCGTCAGTCAATGTAGCTCTAATCCACCCCTCCAAACTCACTTTCAAAACAAGACTCCAGGTATACTAACACCTTAATCCATTTAGCTTTTTTATGTCATAAGCACAAGGATTCACATACATTTTTCCACTGGGAAAAAAAAATGAGGTTTTCATTGTTGTTCTCAATAAAGACATGAAAGATGAGATTTATTATTATTATTATTATATGCACAGTATATTTGTCAATGTTCTTGACTTAGATGAAGATCAGATCACATTTTATGACAAGTTTATGCAGAAAACCATGAAATTCCAAAAGGTTCACATGCTTTTTTCTTGCTTTTCCTTCATGTGTGTGATCATCCATGTAAGTTAAACATATGCTGTCAATGTCAATCATCAAGAGAAAAGAAACCCTAATGATCATTTCAGTTGTCCTTAAAATTCACTGTTTGTTATTGTGCTCTGAGATTATGCAGTTCCAAAACCAGGCAGTGATATTGCTGCTCAGGACGATTACTATAATACCTCTGTAAAATGTAGGTAGAAGGTGGACTTCTTGGGAAAGTCTGGGTTTTTTAGGACAATTTGGGCTTTGCTGTTCTTAGGGCTCTTTATCACAGAGTCTTAAGTACTGCAGCACTCTCAGTAGCACACGCACCTCTGCGGTTATCTACAGCTTCTGGATATAGTGTGTGGCAATGATCTGGGCGGCTATGACCTCGTTAATGCACTTTCTGATGTAGCCCGTCACTGATGCTCTCTATTCCTCCAAGTTAGTGGAATGATAATTTGTTGCAGTCTCGCTGAACCGGCATGGTAATTGTACTTAAAACAGTCCTAAAGTGCAAAGATGGCCTCTGTTGGACAGGGTTTCACCTGCTTCACAGCCAGTTTGGAGCACTTGACAAGTGAGCTGCATGCTGCAAATAGCATCACATATACTGTATGAGGCTTTAATGGCTTACCTAAATGGCATGCAAGTTTATTATCATCTTTAAAATTTCTGCATCCCAAAGTCCATAGAATGTCTCTGCCTCATCATCAAACAACACTTGGAAATACATTTTTATGTTTTGCTTTTTGATCGGATTTCAGGAAGGCAAAAATGCAAATAGTATGCAAAGACATTTTCCAATCCTGAACACCGGATGAATGGAAGATCTATGGACGTTTTTCCCTTCAATGCTGTGATATACTTAAATGCTTGCAAATTTGAGGAAAATTGGGAGGTGGGTAGAAGTGCAACAGACCTGCAAAAAGTGTTGTGACCTTTCTAGAGAAGATACCTGTCTATGAGGTCCTTTCAGATCAGTAACACAGTGTTTCAAGCATCACAACACAGAAACAGAATAAACACATTAGGATGGTAATCATCCTACCTTCTGCCCACATCTAATATCCCTTGTTCTGGTGACGTGACACATGTGAAGTGCTAATCCTTTTGTTTTTACCTTTTTATGTTAATGAAACTGATGAGCGCTCTTAATATTTTGATATCTTGCTGTGATAAAAAAAAACAACAACAACAACAACAAAAACCTAATAAACTGAGCAGTTAACTAATCAGTTTTCCAAAGACATATGTAAACAAAGTTGATGGAGCCAAATTGGCTTCAAATTAAGTGCCCCTTATGCTTCCATCAGAAAGGTCACTGGAGATTACATTGTGTGTTGTGAATGACTTGAAATATTAAATGGCTTAGAGTCTGAGTAATTCACACAAGCCACTCATCTGTGCTCCAGTCTCTGTCATATTCTCTTTCTCTCTCACACTCCGTGCACACTTACTCACTTTCTCACACACCCATCGACACATTCATTCACTCAATGTCTTTCATTCTTTTTTCTCTGCAATCGTTTTGCTTGTCATTAATTGCATGCCCTTTCATTAATGACATGCCGTTGGTTTAATCAGACCATATAATCTTATTCTTCATGGTCTGGAAAGTTTCTTTCTTTACACAGAACATATGAAGTCGTGTCAGAGTGACCTATGCAATTAGGGTAACTTCCTTGACTATACAGTAGTCCTTCACCATATTTTTAATATTCACCTAGTTTTAAAAAGAGGATCTGCCCCTGACCCATTCTGAGCTCTAGAAATGCCTGATGGCCCAATTCTGGTCAGAGTTCTTGTAACATGGAGACCCTTCACTGCTGCTGATCATTCAATGACCCATACGGTCTGCTTCAGGATACACATGATTACTAATGAGGACTCCATTTAGAAAATATCTAGAAACAATGAATATGGCTTTAAATATGACTGCATTTGATACAATTTTGCAGTGATGGTTCATGAATGCAATTGCTTTCATAGTTTTAGGTCTGAAATTGTTTCCATTAAATAGTTGGTAACCTCAACAAAGTTGACTCATGTTAAAAAAAAAGCATTTTCCGCAAAACTGCACTTTTGACCATGGAGTGATTTATTTATGGTCGTGCTACCTGGTATTACCCAAAGGAGGATGGGTTCCCTTTGGGTCTGGTTTTTCCTCAAGGTTTCTTTCTCACATCATTATGTCAGGGTGTTTTTCCTTGCCACCATCACCTCAACTTGGCTTCAACTTTAAATGCATACCTTTTTAAATAAATATAAGATAGATAGATAGATAGATAGATAGATAGATAGATAGATAGATAGATAGATAGATAGATAGATAGACTGCTATCTATCTGCTATAGACTGCTCTACCTGCTCAGCATTTTCTAGGACGTTGGCTGGTACGATGCTGACCTCATGGCCTCCAAGAAGTCCACATCTCACTCTATATAATTTGAAGGCATGAATTCAGGAGGTTCTCAGCAAGATCCCAAACAACTTCCTTCAAAGAGACTGTATGGTCCATCCCCAGCTGTTTGGGGAAACTGGTTGATGCCACTTGTGGCTACGATGAAATTTAAAGATTTGTGTTCATCTTTGTGTGTAATAAAGAACATGTACATTTTGTTTTAGAATTTGTGTTAGAAATGTGGAATTCATTACCAATTTGTAATGCCTCATCACTTTTCACCCACCCTCTGCATAAATATATACAGTATATGATCTATTTAAAAGGGTACACATATAAAGCTTTTTTTTTCTTCTTTAAAGATGCTTTTCCAACAATGTCTACTGTTAATAATCCAAATAAAACTGCGTAGAATTAAATTTAATTGAACTGAACTGGTGGCAACCATTCATTGTTAGTCTACAAGTCATACAGGCCTGCCAGCTCATTCTTATGTTTTGTTCCTGGAAAGAGACCTTAAATCCTGAGGCTTAAATAAGTAAATCTGTGGATGATTGCATTGAAGCTGACAAGTAGGCTTCAGCAGATCCCTCAGGAGCGCCGTGGCCCTGCTCCTCGACACGCACCCGAGCCGATATTTACTCCCATCCAGGCATCCTGTGAGTCCTAAATGTAGCTCAGAGCAGAGGAAACGCACACTGATCAGTCCTAACTGTGTTTCGTTCATTTTAATCTCATCACGCAAACAGGATTACAGACAAACTGCATTATATGTTTCTCTGCTAATAAACTGTTTAGACCGAGTGGTTGGAAATTCTTGTGGAGATTCAGAGGCGCACTCATCAGTAGTTTTAAATCAATTCCAGTCAAGCTAGCCAAGCCTAATCATTACACTTTACAACTAATTAAATATGACAAGCAGGTTGGGAAGCTTTCAATGGGATCTTTATGCTACTTCATGAATTAACCTACCTTTTTCGATTCCTGCGTCAATTATTCATAAAATCTTCCTAGAATCCAAATATTGTATTGGATTTCTGCCTAAGCTACACCACAGGAACAGTCATACTTCTCTTATAATTACCACATTTCAGGCTGGAACATATAATTCCGACTCCTTGTGCATAATAAGTGGTAGAACATCAATTAAACCTTTTCCGTGTTTCATGTCATAGAATGTCATTCATGTATCACTGCTAATGTGTTTCAATCCCAGCAGGTATGAATTTGGAATGGCATAAACTCTACAGGGGTGAACAAAGGGCCTTGAGTTAGTAGTAAGGCTGTGACTTAGTAAGACTGTGGCTTAGTGGTTAGTGCTGTGGCCTTGCACCACTAGTGTCAAGGGTTCAATTCCAGCCTTGGGTATTTGTGGGTGGCGTTTGCATGCTCTCCCTGGCAAGCTTATAGGTACTGTAGACACTTTTTAAATAAATTGCTGAACATGCTGTCTTTGAGAAACATACCTCAAATTGATATATTTATTAATCAATAATTAATGGCATATTTTTCTAGATGAAGTAAAGGAATCAATTAGTAAACAGTTATACAGAAAAACAGGGCAAGGAATGCAAAATCTTTTAAATACAGGGCCAGTGAGAAGCAAAAACTGATTTTTCATTTTTTGTTGTTTCATTTCCTCAACATAAGATGATTAAAAAAAAATTCTAATGAGAAAGCATGGCATTAATGAATGCTTCAAGTCATTAAATGTGTTTAAGGAAAGTTTATTTGTAATGAAGTAAAAAAAAAATTATAATAAAAAAGGCAGAAATCCTTACAAGTGTGGTGTAAAATGTTTGCTAGAGGTTGGAACAGGTTGGAACAAAATTGTTGGTGCTCAAATTACAGGTGCATCAGCCAGAAAAATGGAAAATGATGACATGTTTCAAGACGAATAGATCTCGAAAGTAGGCAAATGTCAAGCACAGACAAGAACGTGACAAAAAAGAAACAGTGCTCATATGTTGATTCTGAAAGACAAAGATAGACGGTGCAAAATTGAACTGAAATTCTGCCAGCCTCTCCACAATAGATAGGCTGCTGAAAAGAAAAACATACACACAATGAAACAGCATTACAAGAAACATTTTGAAAAGGATGGTGGTGTGAAAGATGGAGTGAAAGCAGCACAATCCCCAGGATGTGCAATTAAGTCATACATGAAACATACTATACCATATAATGTTTTTCTTTCTGTATATACTTACTGTATTTGCATTTATGTTTGTATAGTAACACCAACACTGTACACCATGTGAACAGCTTTAAATATGACATTTATTTAGACATTTATTTCTGTGACGTTTCTGTGGAGTTTGTGAAGAGGTCCCCAGGGTCAGCATTTTGTAATAATCCGAGTATAAACGATTAATTTACGTTTTCCAACACAAATCATTTTCAGGAACAAGTTAACCCTCTTCAGCCACTTTAGGTCTTGTTGTCTTATTAACTTCAAGAGCAAGAGAAAATGCAAAGATGGTGAGAGGATAAAGACTGTTAATAAGTGATAACAGAAACAATTGGTCTTGCAAGCGTTCCAGAACATGCAAGTAAATGTATTTATATGTATGCATGTGCATACATATAAATACATAAAAATCGATTTGAGAAATTGTCTTATAACCACATTACAACATTATTGATTATTTTCCATATAACAGTGTGCTCTATCATTATACATAGAATAAAAAAGTGTTCTATGATATGAATATTAAGGCTAATCCTATTCACCTGGATTAACAATGTAATTTAATGGTAAATAATAATAATAATAATAATAATAATAATAATAATAATAATAATAATAATAATAATAATAATAATAAACAATACTAATAATATTAAAAACTGATTAGCTGCTTACTCAAAGAAACAGATTATCCAAACTAATAACAAAACAATGAACCCAACATACAAGGAGGCAAGAAGTCTAGGGAGGATATTTGCAAATACATTTTGCCCCCCAAAAAATAAAGGACAAGACTGACACCTGGTGCATCATTACAGAAACTACAGAGGGATGTGATCTGGAATACCATGTAAAGAAGAAAGCTGTCAATATAGTACAATATTTTACCAGTAGGCTAACAATTGTTGCCTATTGTGTACAATAAAAAATTGTAGGGCAAAAAGGAATTTACCTAAATGTCTAAGAAATTAATAGGCCTGAATAATTATAACAGCAAAGAGCTAATACTGAAACAAAATGTTTAAAAAGCGCACATGGGTTGGATTGTCAGTTGAGCACAAATGTTTGGTTATTATGTGTATCTTAAACGGTTGGATTTTACAACTTATCATGACTTATTTATTAATTTATTAATTAATTTATTTATTTTAGTAAATAAAATATATTAATTACAACCAAAAATAATAATAATTAAAGATGGTGCTGGATCTTGCTGGATAAAGAGAGATGGAGAGAGAGAATTTTAACAGCAGTGTTTGTGTGTGTGCATGTGTTTATTATTATTATTATTATTATTATTATTATTATTATTATTATTATTATTATGTTGTTGTTGTTGTTGTTGTTTTTAGTGTTATTATTATGTGGTTGTTGTT
Source organism: Clarias macrocephalus (assembly GCA_011419295.1). NCBI lineage: Eukaryota > Metazoa > Chordata > Actinopteri > Siluriformes > Clariidae > Clarias > Clarias macrocephalus. Next base: position 21,437 of record JAAGKR010006451.1, read on the forward strand.
GCAGTAGTAAAAATATCTATTTTTGAATTTTTTTTTATGGCAAAGTAATATCGATCTTGAGGTAAGTATGCTAACTTGAAATTTAATTGGAGAGCTGGCGCTGTACACTTTTTAATACGTTCTTAAGAGTGTGCAATTAAATTCCACCTGAACAAAGTCGCAGGCACATCTATTACCCCCTTTAATTTTTATGTTTTTTGCCTAAAAACATAATAAAAATCATCTGATCATAGCAGGTCTTAATATTAGGCAAATACAACCTCAGACGAACAACAGCATTTTGCCGTGTCATTATTTATTAAATTATTAAATAAAAATGAAGCCAAAAACATATGTGGCCAATAGTATAAAGGCTTTCACATGATTTCAAAGGATAAGTTAAAAAAGGCTGACAAATAAAATAATCAAGGTTTTGGAATTGCCTGTAGTCAAAGTCTATGCATCAACCTAATTGAAATGCTGTGATGTGACCTTTAACTGCGCATAACAGGTGCCTAAAAACCTTAATGAACTGAAGCCATGTTGTAAAAAAGCATGGGCCAAAGGGTGTGAGACACTGATAGTCATACAGTCAAACAGGAAACGATTCCATGAAATTATTGCTACTAAAGATGGACTTACGAGCTATTGATTAATGGGGGCAAATAATTAGTATTGCACACATATAGTTTTCCTTTTTGAAATAAATAATGGCATGGTGAAAAAAAGTTATGTTGTTTGTCTGAGGTTGATCTTGTGTTATTATGTATTTGTCTTTGTGTAATAACCATCAGTATAATATAAGTTTTATATGTATAATATAAGTTTAATATGTATAGTGCTTTTCATTCAAAAGACAATTTTGGAAAATTTATGAAATGTGCGAGAAAATGTCTAAACCAAAATGATCAGATCGTCCTTGATGAGCAAGCCGAGGGCGATGGTGGTGAGGAAAAATTCCCTGAGATGGCAATAGAGAGGAATCAGACTCAACAGTTCCTCATTTCTGTGATAAATGATAGCAGGAATTGTTTTGCAGTCATACTGTGGAGTCCAGTTCATTATTGGCTCAGATACAAAACTGTATAGCGGTCCTGAACTATTGAGCGACAGCAGTAACAAGTCGTTAGTGACCAGCTTTCTGCAATCAGCCGAGTTCAGGACCGTCTTCATAGTAAAGTAGAACCGTCTCTAGTCACCACACACATCTCCAGCAGACCACAAAGGCCTCCATGTGACAAGATCTCCAAACAGAAGCGGGGCACCAGGGCGAGGCAGACAGGTCAAGAGGCTGTTTGGCCAGATTAAATCTTATCCACTAGTTTATTGGTTTATTGATTGATGACACTGAAAATATCACCACTTGAAAGGACACGCTGAAAACAGAAACGCGCGCATTGATTAAGGAGAATTAATCGGCCAGGTCTTATGTCGCCCCCTGTAGGCAGAAGGCTGAAATGACCAGGAATGGCCATTGCGTGGACCTAAATGTTGCCAGATAATTGGATAAAAAATGGAATGCCTTTATATTGACTGGTTATGCTTTTGAGTTTGTCTTTAGAAACACTTATTTTACACATATATTTTATTTATTCACACATTTCCCCTTATAGAGACATTGACTTGGAGCACAATTCTTTAAATTTCCTCAAATTCTCCTCATTTGTGTTGCCATATTGAGAAACAAACCTTATATTATAATCATATATAATCTCATTTCACACTGCATGGTTCACTGCTGTCATACCTACTACATGCCACATACAGTTTTCCTCTACAACCCTTTCTATTTTGCACATTCCATATAATTTATAAATTTGAAATACTTCTCCAATATTTTCTATTTTATTTTATTTCATCCATCCAGCCTTCTACAAACCTCTGTACTGTAGTTCAGTTAGGGACTGTGGAGGCCATTGTATTTATTGTATATGTATATGTATATGTATATGTATATGTATGTATATGTATATGTTCACAAGTAAATTCACTGATATGACACACTGCGGGAGATTTGGGAATACCAATTAGCATGTCTTTGAACTGTGGGAGGAACCCGATGAACCCAGAGGAAACCCACCAAGCACAAGGAGAACATTCACACAGACTCGACACGGAAATAGAACCTAGGACCTGAAGGTGCAAGGCGACAATGCTAACAACTCAGCCACCAGCCGCCAGTTTTTATTTGTAAATGTATATTTGTTCATTTTATATTTTACATTTTCTTATCCCCTTTTAGGGCTCAGACAGTTGTATAAGCATTTTACTGCATATCATACTGTGTACTGTGTGTACATGACTAACAATATTTTAATTTGAATAAAATTTGTATAATAATAATAATAATAATAATAATAATAATAATAATAATAATAATAATAATAATAATAATAATAATAATAATAATAATAATAAATAGCTGCAAAGCAAGACGGCACGGTGGTGTAGTGGTTAGCACTGTCGCCTTGCACCGCCAGGGTCCGGGTTCGATTCCCGTCTCTGTGTGCATGGAGTTTGCATGTTCTCGTGCTTGGTGGGTTTCCTCCCACAGTCCAAAGACATGTAGGTTAGGCTAATTGGTGTTCCCAAATTGCCTGTAGTGTGTGAATGAGTGAGTGTATGTGTGTGTGTCTGTGCCCTGCGATGGATTGGCACCCTGTCCAGGGTGTACCCTGCCATGTGCCCCAAGTCTCCTGGGATAGGCTCCAGGCCCCCCGTGACCCTGAATACAGGATTAAGTGGTATAGATGATGAGTGAGAGTGAGTTGCAAAGCAACAATGATCAAGCCCAAGCACCTGTGCCATTGCTGTCTGGGTGCTCCACACAACACCTGTACTTTGGTAGGCACTGGTGGTTCAGTTGTCTGTGTTTTTTACCTACCATGCAAACAGCCCGTGTTCAATTCCCAGCCACTGGAGGGTTGCGTCAGGAAGGGGATCCTGTGAAAAATCTGTGCCAAGCTTGGATAGTGTTAACCGGTTGGTCTGCTGTGACGACCCCTTGCTGTGAGCAGCTGTAAAGCCGTAAAAGGAATATATCATGTTTTATTGGATGTGTTTTGCAAGCAACCTTAAATAACTGACTTCCTGTTGAGTAGAGCCTATGCCAGGCAAAGCAAAGTTGTTCAGCTCAGTGACATCTAAATGTGTCTTGGGTTTTTGCACATACATATATGCAGAGATATGCAGCAAAATACTAGTCTCTCAGTTATCCAAATGGCCGCTGATTCCAACCTATGTGCTAATTTTCATGACTTTTTGAGGCCTAATCATTCACATTTCATACAAACTTCCATATTTCTATTGATTGTGTAAAGCTGCTATTCAAATGAAATTGAATTGAATTGAATTGAATTGAATTGAATTGAATTGAATTGAATTGAATTGAATGTGGGTGGTGTAGTGGTTAGCACTGTCACCTTGCACCTCCAGAATCCGGGTTCGATTCCTGGCCAGGCTCGATTCCAGTCTCCGTGTGCCTGGTGTTTGCATGTTCTCCATGTGCTTGGTGGGTTTCCTCCGGGTACTCCAGTTTCCTTCCACAATCCACAATTGTTCCCAAATTGCCCTTAGTCTGAGTGTGTGTATGTGTGTGTGTGTGCCCTGCGATGGATTGGCACCCTGTCCAGGGTGTACCCCACTTTGTGCCTTAATCCTCCTGGGATAGGCTCCAGTCTCCTCGCGACCCTGATTACAGGATAAATCCGTATAGATGAGTGAATTTAATGTTAAGACCCCCAAAACAAAGAGGGCCATTCTCACACTAGGACATCATATGGCTTATGTCGTAGTGCTTGGGCCATAATAACTATTAATCTGTAGAGGAACAAAAACGCTTGTGACGTCATTGCTTGTTTTATTGCCCTAAATTGTGCTTGGTTTCTAAATAATAATAATAATAATAATAATAATAATAATAACGTATTATTATCAAATTTATTTGACATTTCAGGATTTTAACATGCCTGTTACGCTCCTATCACCATATAATTTAGTCACAGTTCAAGTTAAATATGCAGACTTAATAAAAAAATATTTGGCAACCATCTGTCATTGTCATTACTGACAAACCTGTCCGTGTTTAAATAGATCCGAACACAGCACCGGGAAACTGAGAGATGAAAGGTGTGTTAGAGTCCGCATCATGTGTTGGTATGTGGATGTGTGGCGCTGTACTGTACCAGACTAGACTATACAAAATATTATAGTAAACCCTGCAGAACATGGCAACCCGACGCTCGCGGTGGCGCGCGCCCTGTGTGTGTGTGTGTGTGTATGTGTGTGTGTGCAGCTCGGAGCAGCGGATCAGGATGGCGGAGTGAGGGGTGAGAGGATGAGACTGCCCAGCTCCGTCCTGGTGTCGGTCTCCCTGTTCACGGCCGAAACCACGGCAGCGCTGTACCTGAGCACCACATACCGCTCGGCCGGCGACCAGATCTGGCAGGGCTTCACGCTGCTCTTCACGCTGGTGCCGTGCGTGCTGGTGCAGCTCACCCTCATCTTCATCCACCGAGACCTGAGCAGAGACAGGCCGCTCATCCTGCTGCTGCACCTCCTGCAGCTCGGACCCGTCATCAGGTAAGTGGAAGCTGTAACCTGTGTTTCACTCTTAGGAAAGAGTCGGGAAGCTGACACCAGTGTGGAGGTCTGTGCTGCTCCCAGTGTGGGTTAGGATGGATGGATGGATGGATGGATGGACAGAGCAGGTGAATCAGGTTCAGCTCAGGAGTTTCTGACCATGTCCATGTGTCCAGCTGTGTGCCATCTGAGCTCACACACACCGCACATTACACAGGCCGTGGAGTCATTACCTGAATATTGAATGTAGCTTGTAAACAAAGACAGTTACATAATCAGGCAGATTTTTTTTTAAATGAATTTAATTGTTGCTATCCAAACATTTTCGCCTTGCACCTCCAGGGTTCGGGTTCGATTCCCGTCTCCGTATGCATGGAGTTTGCACGTTCTCCCCGTGCTTGGTGGGTTTCCTCCAGGTACTCTGGTTTCCTCCCACAGTCTAAAGATATCCAGATTAGGCTAATTGTCATTCCCAAATTGCCCGTAGTGTGTGAATGAGTTTGTGAGTGTGTGTATGTGTGTGTATGATGAATTGGCACCATGTCCAGGCTGTACCCCAGCCTCGTGCCCTAATTCTCTCAGGATAGGCTCCAGGCCCCATGCGATCCTGTATAGACGATGTGTGAGACTGAGTGAGTGTTTCTATCCAAAAATTTTCACCTTGCACCTCTAGGGTTCGGGTTCGATTCCCGCCTCTGGGTCTATGTGCGTGGAGTTTGCATGTTTTCCTCGTGCTTTGCTTGGTGGGTTTCCTCCAGGTTCTCCGGTTTCCTTCCGGATTAGGCTAATTTCATTCCCAAACTGCCCGTAGTGTGTGTGTGAGTGAGTGTGTGTCCAAGGTGTACCTCGCCAAGTCTCCTGGGATAGGATCCAGGCCCCCTGTGACCCTGTATACAGGATAAAGCGGTATAGACAATAACTGAGGGAGCAAGTGCTTCTTTCCTTGCTGATCGCTTTACATGGATGTTTTTCCCATCTTTACAGTGACACTGCTGTGAATCAAGCTCGCAGAAATAACGCATAATTGAACACACAGCAAGAATATCCAGTCTGGAATGAGCAATGTCCAATGTTTAAAGAAGAAGTCCAACTGGACATAAATGAATGCCTTTAGGACCTATCTAACCATTCTGTGGCCTGTTTCGTTGTACAGAAGAGATGCTACTGATTTTAATGGTTACGTAGTTGATAAGTTTGTATACAAATGTTATGATCAGTCATAACATTAACACCTCTGACAAGTGAAATGAATAACGTTGATTATATCATTATAGATGCAGCTGTTAACGGGTGGGATATAAAGAAAACCCAAGCAGTAAATATAGGTCAATGATTATTAATGACAAAATATACTGTATGTGCTTATATGAAAGACTTCGGACATCAAACTGTGTATTTTCTGTTTTCGAAAGTTATTATTCCTCCAACGTGTAAATGTTAGCACTAACGGAATATGTCAAAATGAGCATATTATTTATTATTTGTTTTAAAGCAGTCAATATTTCAGCAACATGACAGTTCCAGCTGTCCTTTAGCTTTAATATGGAGTGTGCATAATTGATGCATTGACATTGTCTTCAACAGTCGCCTGTGCTGTCCTAATCAGATAGCGCTGGTCAGTGTTTCAGGGCTGTATGTGGCTCATCAATAATTAATACTTTCATTTTAATAGCTTTTCTCACAATGACCTCTGGAGCAAAGTCAGGTACCTTTTCCTGATGTACCTGTTGTGGTGTTGTGATTATAAGTTATTATGTACTGAAGTCTCTTTCAGCACAGTATTATGAAAGCACAGCTGGTATTATTAAAAAATACAAATACGCTATACAAATAAATTTGAATTGAAATTGTATTATCTGCAAATGTTTTTCTTTTTTTTTTAATAACCATGGTTGTATGCTTACAGTATAGCAAAAGTTATCAGGTCTGTGCTGTGCAACGGAGTAGCATTTTAAGTAAATTAGCCTGGGGAAAAAAAGCCCCAGTGGAACTGTGCAAGTGGCCTCCCCTAGGCAGCGTTTGTCTAGTCTCTCTGCTAATGTAGCACGCAATCGATTGTTAATAGCACATTTGCACATAATGCGATGTGCTTAAAACAAACTGCACAAGGATTTATTATAAGGACTGTACTACTGTATGACAGGCTGTGAACGGTCTACTACAGAGTATGCCTTTAAATAAAAATGATAGTTTATGCCCAGTTTTTGTGTTTATTTTTCCATAAAGGGAATTAAACAGGATGTGAGTTTATTGCTCTGTGTCTTGACTTCTGTCCCTCGGGTTAACGTGACTGTAATTGATATAACAGATGTCATGAGCTCTGCAAAGGCATCTGGATGCATTCCACTATGGTATTCAATGGAACAGCCGTGACTCGGTGCAAAACAGTTCTACCACATGAAGGTTACCATAGGAAATGTCTGTATTTAATCAATCAGTAAAGATACTGGACCACATTTGAAGTTTTTGGCATTTTCACTGCCACTGTTCTTGCTCTTGTGTTATTGCAATTTCCAAGTCAGCACAAACACATTTCTCTGAAGTAGACCTTACATCAAACACATTTCCTGTTAAAACGAATGCACTTTTGTTCTCATTGCACACACTTACTGTATAGAAGGGTTCTGTTTATGGTCTCTCTATCTTGTATCAGCCAGATTAGGATGGGTTCCTTTTTGAGTATGGTTCCTCTCAAGGTTTCTTCCTCATGGCGGCTCTTGCTATTGCCGCCTTCAGCTTGTTCATTAGAGACTTTTTGTTTTATTTATATCCATAATTTTTATTTCTTTGAAGCTGCTTTGCAACAGTGTTCATTGTTAAACGTGCCATAGAAATCACATTTTATTTATCTAAAGTAAAAAGGTATTGAGATATATCCAAAATAAGAGTAAGTCTCTTTGAGCACATTGAAAAATGGCTTTTTAGGTATATTATAATAAATCATTACAGTATACAGACATACTGTAGAAGAGTAAAGGCAAATAAAATGCCCTTAGTGTGTTGTTCATTGTGATGTTTTTGCGAATAAGTGTACAGATTTTGAACATGCATTAAACGCTGAGACTTTGGACAGTTACAAGCTGTAACTGTAACATCCTTTTAATTGCCTATTTACAGTATATCCACCCAGACGGATTGCCCTCTAATCAGTTCGTGCTCACTGGGATGCTGCCCAGAAAGATGGCTAATTATAGCATGCTGTTTAGATTTGTGTATACAGCACACAGAGTCCTACATGGGTTGGATTATATAATTTACATTACATAGTAGCTATATGATATTTGATTGTGGTGTATGTTTACACATGTAGTACATTTTCTGAACTTGTATTAACTTAATATTTATTTTGCTTATATCTTTAGTCATATCATTTACCCATCTAGCACAGCAGGCAGCTCATATACTGTAACTAGGGTAAAGCTAGGTACTGTATGTTAGTTAGTTGGCTAATGAAGTTGAAATGAAATGAAGAAAAGGAACGGTTAAACAATTACAATGTGAAATATCTGATCAAAATGTACCCTGAGCATTGGAAACCTGAATATTTGGTGTAGCTATACAGTTATACCCAAAGATATACCTAATGATGCAGTGACCAGCAGCAGAATAATTGGTTATACAGTGTTTCCGATCCATCCATGCATCCATCTAGGATCCTCTTTAGTTTAACTACAGACCTTGGAGGCCGCTGGTGACCATTGTATTTATACCCATTTTGTAATCAACATTCACACACACATCCACCCACAACGGGTATTTTGGGAACCAATTAGCCTAATCGGTGTGTCTTTGGACTGTGGGAGGAAACCGGAGAACCCGGAGGAAACCCACCAAGCACAGGGAGAACATGCAAACTCCATGCACACAGACCCAATACTGGAATCGAACCCAGAACCTGGAGGTGCAAGGCGACAGTGCTAATCACTAAGCCACCGTGCTACCTATTGTACAGTATACAGTGTTTAAAAAACAAAAAAACATTCAAACCTGTGCTGAATGATCACTTTGTCTGACAAAATGTATGTCAAAACGTACAGTGCCTTAAAAGCCCTACACCTAACCATGTTCTTTTCCAGGTGTTTGGATGCCTTTTGTATCTATGGAAGTGCGGGGAAGGTGGAGGAACCATATGTCACTATCACTAGGAAGAAACAAATGCCTCGGAGCGGCCGGTCCGAGGAGGTGGAACATGAAGTCGGGCAGGCTGAGGGCAAGTTGGTCGCTCACCGAGCAGCCTTCGCACGAACCTCCGTCATTCAGGCCTTCCTGGGCTCTGCCCCTCAGCTCACACTGCAGCTCTACATTTGCGTGCTGCAGAGGGGTGTTTCCATTGGAAGAGGTAAGGGGAAAGGGCACACACACACACACACACACACACACACACACACACACACACACATATACAGTATATGGGAAATGCTGGACCTGAATAGCACTTAGAATCCAAATTGCATTCCTCATTGTTATTACTATCACATGACGAGCCTAAGTGCAGTGTAGAGCATCGACAGCCTCAGAGCTTTAGTGTCAGATATGACATGGTATTAGATGACCCTTCCTGAACTTCTTTGTGTAACTGGGTGTGACGTGGTTGTGTTGATTTATGATCAGTTTCCTGTCTATTCAGGCTGTTCGAGCCAAACTGACTGCATTCTTTTTACAAATAAACTGAATCAGGAAAGGCCCACCTTTTCTGGTGTTGTTTGTGAACACACACTCTTGTAAGAAGGAATGCATATTCTTAAATGTCAAACCGTAAACCAACTTTGCTTTCCTTTCTGGTAGGGAATGTACACATGATCGGTCCAATCCGACAACTACGATCTGAATTTCAACTAAAATTTATTTCTTAGAAAGTTTTTGATAAGCAACAAAATGACTGAATCATAAGAGCAGTTAGTGATTAGTTCATTTGATATGATTACAGTATGTCTTCAGTTAACTCTGGTGCTTTCGTATTTACCATGACTATTTACTACCATGACTATTGTGATTACACAAAACACTAAAGAACCGTTCAACGATGTTCTGTTCCTTAGGATGTTCCGAAGAGCACAAGAGCCATTTTAGTTTTCGATCTCAAAAAGCACAGCTCTTGCAGCACATGTTTCCTAAGCACTTCTCATGTCAGAGTTAAACTCTATCATATCGTTGCTACATTCAACAGCTTTGCCACATGACAGTGAAACACTTCACACCACACCAAACCAACTGCTTCCTACAGCCTTATCTCAAGGATGCACACTCGATTACGAAGGATATGCGCATGTAGCGAAAGGTCAAACAACCCAGCGTGTCACAGGCAGTTTTTCCTCTGTTTATTAATGAGATAAATGCTGTTTATATCCAATAACTGCAATGGATCTAATGTCAAACTCATGCATGTGGGTGAGTGCTAAATTAAGCTTTAAGGGCCGATGACGGGTCATTTAATTCTATAGCACATTTCACAATTAAAACCTCAATATCAGCTTAAGTAAGGGATAAAGCAACGTGACGACGTACAGATATGACATAAGGACAGCATAAGCAATATGAACCAGCAATTAAACTGTAACATAGTAATAAAAAACAGTGCTTGAATATTTCCAAAACTATAAAGAGAAAACACGTGAAATAAAATAATAAAGTACAGAAGTACAGAATATTATATCTGCCCCAGCTGCTGGTTATAAATGCTGTCACGGAGGTATTTCATCTCAGTTTGTTTGTTGTAATTAAGCCTGAGCTTTTTACAGACTTGATTTAAATAAATCTCTATATTTGGACAGAGCAATCCGGAGCCAAGACACTCTTTAATTTCCAGGGCACTAAAATATTTCCTTGAAAATGTATAGTAACTAACTGGTAACTGATTTGGCAGGAGCTCCCAGTCATTAATATTTATGGACCACAAACTCTAATGTTTGTTTACGGGCACTGGTGGCTCAGTGCCATGCGGAAGGCCCGGGTTCGTCTCCCAGTGCCCAACCCCAGCCATGGGGCATCTAAAACACCTGTGCCAACAATATAGTACTATTCTTAAAATGAGTGACATTATGGTAATATTTGTTTATACTGTATGTAAACTGGTGTACAGTAAACTGGTGACAGGATCATGTTCATCAAAGTTTGAATCTAGGCCTGTGGGGAGCACAAGCCAGCCCGTCTGGCCCGATTCCACAGAAAATCCAATATAGCACAAATTACTGAAAACAAAATTCAATGCTGGCCACTATAGAAAGGCCCGCGGAGCATCCAGTGCATCAGAGCCTGCTGTTTATGGGGCTTAGCAGGGAAAGAGTTCAAGGCTGTTGATCTGGTCTCTAAAGTCCCAATCGAGCATCCATGGAATGCTGGACAAAAAAAACATTCCTCACCCCACAACCCACAGCATCCAAAGGGTCCTCTGGTAACGTCCCTGTGGATGTCTTGTGGAGTATCCACACAATATTGGACTTATTGCTTTGCATTTTAATGTTACGGCTGATCGGTGCATGTAAATGTGAGTAAAAGTCCCTAAAAACGTTTTTAAAAAATAACAAGCACCATTTCAGTTCACATAAGAATCAAACACAGTCTCTCTGACTTACTCATTCACTGTGTTCAGGTTCATGGCAAGTGTGAAGCCTATGCCAGGAGACTCAAGGCACATGGCCGGGCACACAAGCACACACTCACTCACACACTACAGGGAATTTGGAAAAGCCAATTAGTGTGCAACTGCATGTTTTTGGACTGTGGGAGGAAACCAGAGTACCCTGAGAAAACCCACCAAGTACGGAGGAATCGAGCCCTGACACCACTTATGCCACTTAGTTAAAAATAAATAAATTAATTAAAAAAAAATACATATCATTAAGAAAGTGAACAACAGTGACAGAGACAGAACGTCCTGAATATTACAGAAAAAAAGAAAGCAAATTATACATTAGTTATTTAAAATGCCAAGCTAGCTAACAAATTTTAACTACTTAGCATCTCTAGCCTTATCAATTGTTAACCTAGCTTAATTTCCAGTTTAAACTAAAATAACAGGATTCATAAAAATGTTTCACAAAAAATGTGTATATTTTTATTGCTTTATTAGAAGCCTGAACACCTTAAAGAAGTTCTTTTCACTGAGAATATTGCTAAGCACGCGTGATTTGGAGAGGTGTATATATATATATATATATATATATTTTTTTTTTTTTTTTTTTTTTGTCAAGTGGAAAGTGTGATGTCCATCTCTCTAGCGTTGTCTGGTAACTCATACGCAGCTTGATGTATAACATTGCCAGCACAATGATAAATAGACTATGTGTATAGCTCAGCCTTTAGCCTGAACAGAATTAAACACACTTACTATAATTGGAAGACTAGCCGCTAGTTGGGATTTTTTTTCCCGCAAAAAAGAAATATTCATAAGAGTCAATTTATTCTTTAATAACACAAAACCTGTTCAGTTTTGTACCAGAACCTGGTTAACAGTGTGTCGTATTTTCTACTGAGCAGTGATTTGCTGACCCGGCGCTCTGTAACAGGCCCTCAATTGAGCATGCAGGTGCAGATGGTGGATCACGGCATGGGGCATGTCATTTGGGAACTCTTGGCAAATAAATGCAGCGAAGTGAGGATTACTGGAGTGAAGACTAATTTGCAGGAAAGTTGCCATATGTTTCCAGGGCTGGTGTTGATTTGGTTTGGTCTTAGTGAATTAAGAAGGGTATTCTTTAGTGCTTATCAGGTATTGAGGCAGGTGCAGAAACTGGATCTGTGTAGTGCTGTGAGTAGGTAAGAAAGCGGACAATAAAAAAATAGATGGGGTAAAAAAGATGGAAACCAGATCTCAACAAGTGATGTGACAGAGATTAGATCAGTGAAAGAGGCAGGAAGCAGGGCATGTAACCCAGCCAGGGTCAGCAGTGCTCACATCACTGACAAAAATTGGGGACACGGACAGGGATTGTCTAAAAAAATGAGGGTTTAGGTCGATTTAAGTCCTGGAGCTTTGGCTCTGATAGATCCGTGCTGCCAGAGAGAGAGGTTGTTACTATCGTGAAAGGTAGCTTCAAGGATCCAGTAGCAGGTAATATGATGCCCTTCATAACAAAGTTTTGGCCACTATAATGAATTTGAGAGTATTCCCATGATGACATACTGAAACCATGCTCTAGATTGGAATTAATCTGGAAATTCCTTCTGGATCAATAAAGTGTCTAACCATCCCTCCATCCATCCATCCATCTGGGGTAGCAGTCAGAGGGACACTGTTGAGGGCAGAGTAAAGTATAGAACTGAATCCAGCTGAAGTTGAAGTTAATGTGAAGCTGTGGATTTATAGTCTTTTAGACTTATAGGCGAAGTATAACAGCTGGCCTGTGACCTAACAGACTTAAGGCAGCCAGTTGTGTAGCTTAAGACGAATGGCATGATCCCACCGAAGGTCTTCAAGTCAAGAATATAAAAATATAACATCCAGGCAGCACTGGCAGAGAAATTTATTTCCAACCCCAATGAATTTCATTCTAACTGTCAGTGAATCGGCCAATTCATCAGGAATTAATGTAGCAGCAGAAGTGATATATCAAGAAGAAGCTGTGGCAATAAGAGACCACGATGTATTGATTACTAGCACAGACGTAAAGGGCGAAAGAACTGAAACTGTAACTGCATCCAACTAATCATCTCAGCATTACCTTGTGTTTACTCTCGCTTGCTTAATTTCCTTACGGGAGAGCCACGAGGAGGTGGATGTAATTTCAGAGCTGATATTTAAGATGTCCCACTATACTGTGTCTCCACTAACTAACTACTTCCATATCACGTATCAAATTAAGTGCAGATATGGTAGCCAGAGACAAATCAATGTGTGTTTGTATCCGCAATCATTGAACTGAGATTAAACGTTTTTATTCATTGGACATCATTGGAGACCTGATGTGGAGCAAGTACCAATAACTGTGAAACCAGGAGACTGGGAAAACCATGAAACATGACTGTAATTCCTTAAATATTTCCCTAAATCTACAACCAGTTAAAAGTATATATGAGACGTTTACCTGAAACTTATTTCTAATAAAACATTTTCAATCATTTTCCTTTAACAGTTTATTATTAGGTGGCATCGTGGTTAGTACTGAGGCATTGCACCACCAGGGTCCAGGGTTCAAGTCCCGCTTTAGGATCGGTGTTTGTGGAGTTTGCATGTTCTGCCCCCATGCTTGGTGGGTTTCCTCAGGGTACTCCAGTTTCCTCCAATAGTCCAAAGGCATGATGGAGGCTGGTGTTTTTTTTTTGTTTTGTTTTTTTTAATTGCCCATATGAAGAAGTGAGTGTATGAGTGTGTGTGCGTGCTTGTGCCCTGCACTGGAGAATTTATTACATCATTACATTAAAAAAGCAAATACCACCATTTATCAGTCAATAGTTACATTTTACGCTGTGAAGCATTTCTATGCTCATTATCCACTTTATTAGGAACACCTGCATATACATGAGGGTTTTTAAATGAGCCGATCACGTTGCAGCAGCACAGAGCACAAAATCAAACATCTGAAAGGAGAAAAAGTGTGATCATTGTGAACGTAGTTGTTGGTACCAGATGGGCTGGTATGAAAAAAAAAGGATTGTGTGAGATTTTCACACATGCCTGTCTCTAAAGAATGGTGCCATGAACAGAAAAAAACAATGACAGAGCAACAGCTCTGTTAGTGGAACCATCTTGTTGATAAGAGGGGTCAGCAGAAAATGGGCAGATTTGTTCAAGCTGCCAGGAAGGATACTGAAACTCAAGAAGTCATTCTTTACAACCGAGGTAAACTGAGTCACGCAAAAGATCGACTTTGCGGTGGAATAAAACACCTGATCAGATGCTTTTCTGCTCACTGTGGTTGTGCTTATTTGAGGATGTTGTTGTTTTTTACCCTTCTTTCATGATAATTGTCTATTCAGCTTCACTGTAAATCTCTAATTCACTTGAATTCTTTTCTTCATTTAATGTTTTCTCGGTGTTTCTGTTTTGTCTTTCCCAGCCACCCTAATGGTCATCTCTCTGCTCTCCATTGTGTACGGTGCACTACGCTGCAACATCCTGGCCATCAAGATCCGCTACGACGACTACGCGGTGTCCGTGCGTCCCGTGGCATACGTGTGCGTGTTGCTGTGGCGCAGCTTTGAGATCGCAACACGCGTCGCCGTGCTCGTGCTTTTCGGCTCCGTGCTGAAGGCCTGGCTGCTGCCTGTTGTCATGCTCAGCTTCTTCGCCTTCTTCCTGCACCCATGGGTGGCATTCTGGCGCAGCGGCTCGCCCTTCCCAGAGAGCATCGAGAAGACACTGACGCGCGTGGGCACAGCTACTGCGCTGGCCATGCTCACTTTTCTGTACGCCGGCATCAACGTTTTCTGCTGGTCGGCCGTGCAGCTCAAGCTCGAAGACCCTGACCTGATTGACAAAAATTACGGCTGGAAGCGAGCCACTGCTTACTATTCAATACGCTTCGTTGAGAACATCGCACTCACGTCTCTCTGGTTCACTCACCGCACTGAATTTTATCGACAAGTAGACGCTCCGGTGCTTGAGACGCTTTTACTGTTTAGCTACGTTCTTGCTGTGTTCTTCATGCTCCTATTCTACCAGTGCTGCCACCCCTGCAGGCACCTGTTCTCCTCCAGCCCGGTGCAGGGACTTTGGGAATGCTGTGGTTCAATACAGATGCCGGCAGTGTCGTGTTCCCAGCCGGGATCCACACAGGGAAAAGTCTCCTTGGAGAACCATGATCCAGCCAAAGATGTGGACCATGAAACAATTTCCACCACCAACGGAGACATCAGCCAGTGTCTCTGCTGAGTCCCTAATGAGGTAAAGAGCCACAGTACAGATGGAGAAACGGAGTAGGAGGCATAGCACTTGGACACTCTTAGCAAGCAAATGCTTTAGCTGAGAATTAATGTGAAACATTGTGATTCAGGCAGAAACCGAGGACAAACGGAGGTGTCAGTCTGAGCCTGCAGAGAAACTTTCCTTTAAAAGTGCCCCTTATGGACCAGCAGCTTGATTAGCCAATGATGTTAATGTATGTTCTGTTGATCGTCTAAAAAGACTTTTTTTCGTTCCTTGGATTTTATCACAAACCCGTCAGCATGATTGTTTCCCGGGTTGTTTAAATGCCGTCGCTTCAAGCATGTGCTGTTAAAGTTGAAGAAAACAGAAAATGCTGCTTTTGTCATGTAAGCTACTGTCTGCTTGTCTCTCGGTTTGTCTCTACGTTGCTGTCCCTTCTGTTCCCCATAGCGCACCTCCCTAAAACACCACAATTATAAAGTGTATAAATCTGAATTATAAAATTCTTTTCTTTCTTTTTTATTTACAATCCTATACTAACCTATAAATTCTATGCACCCTAAAGCACATTTAGTACAACTTAGATGTAAATGAAATGATGTACAGTCGATAAGCAGGCACATACAGTACTACTAATGTGGTCAGTTTTTAGTCCTCCAACTAAAAATCCCACCCAGATGTAGAAACACTTTTATAAGACTAGAAATATAAATGACTCATGAAAGCACTTAAAGTTTACAAACAGTCTTTCTCTATTGCCTTTCATGTACATTTAATGTAAAGTGACTTGGGTTTGGCGGCACGGTGGTGTAGTGGTTAGCACTGTCGCCTTGAACCTCCAGGGTCCGGGTTCGATTCCCACCTCGGGGTGTGTGTGAATGGAGTTTGTATGTTCTCTGTGCGCATGCTGGGTTTCCTCCACAGTC
Source organism: Clarias macrocephalus (assembly GCA_011419295.1). Taxonomy (NCBI): domain Eukaryota; kingdom Metazoa; phylum Chordata; class Actinopteri; order Siluriformes; family Clariidae; genus Clarias; species Clarias macrocephalus. The sequence goes on from JAAGKR010006451.1 coordinate 37,727, forward strand.
CAAAGATTCGGCTATTTGGCTAATAGTCCTGGTAATCCTAGCATGGGAATAAACACAATGATCACGGTTGGCCTCCACGGTCCACGGCTGGATGGATTGAGAGCAGATATGCAGTAATCTGAGCTTAGAGCCTTAATCACTCACTCATCGCTGCTGCATACAATTTCATGACATTACTGTATTAATACATTATTTCATGTTTCTTTCTCATTGGCTTTAAAAATCCAGCCTGTATTTACGGTTTTAACTATGATTTCACAATTATGTAAAAATAATGATACATCCACCCTAAACTTCAAATGCTTACAGAGGCATTAGGCCACAGTATATTCATATCAAAAATGCCATTCGGTGTCCTTAATATTCTGTTGGTCTGCTGTGTCGTGAAGAGTTTGTTTTGATTATGTTGTCTTAATCATTAACAGCTTATTCTTCTGTTTCCAGTAACTTGAATTAGATATTTTATTGACTAATTCAGAAGGACAGTAAATGACATCTGTGATGGTGTGTTTCTAACGTGTAGGTTATAATTATAAATCCAAAAGTAAGTTAAGCTTACTTTTGCTTCTCAGAAGTTTTTTTTTTGTTTGTTTTTGTTTTTTAAGGTGACGTGTGATTAATGGTTTTATTTAAACATTTAATTATTCACATGTATATTTTGCACTTTTATTGCTTCACACAAATTGAAAGGGATCAGAATTGCACAGTATAATGTTTTCATTTCGTTTTTCTCTAAAGGGACATAAATGGCTTTCCGCATGCAATGATGATTGTATTCGAGCCTCTGGTGCCCCCTGGTGTTTGGGTAAAATGAGGTAATCTTACTGATGGATAAAGTTAATCTTAGAATGTGACCTAATAAACGACTGCTTGTTACAGCTTTCTTCTGTAAGTGGAGAAACAAGAATAAAGAAAAAATGAAGACCAGAGAACATTGTGTGTCTTTGTCTCCATAGTAACAAAAAGTGTAGGCGTCTCTCGCTCTCTCTCTCTCTCTCTCTCTCTGAAGCAGCTGTTTATGTTATTAAAAAAAATATATATATATATATTTGTACTAATGCATTAAACTGGAAACAACTGCAGTTTTTCAGTTTCTATCTTATCTTATCTTATCTTATTTTTAGTTTTATTCACACCCAAACACACACACACACACACACACACACACACACACACACACACACACACACACACACACACACAAACACACACACACACACAAACACACACACACA
>JAAGKR010006452.1:0-42813 GCA_011419295.1 Clarias macrocephalus
GTTAAAATTCACTTATACCACTACAGCGCTTTTATTTTAGTGGTGAAAATATGATCTAATCCCAGTAAAAATATTCAGTTTAGATTTTCTAGTTAATATCTGTTGGTGCAAGTGTTTGTTTACATTGAAAAAGTAGTTCATCAGTAGCTTTTTTAAAAGTAGATTATTAAATCCGGCACATAACTGTTCGGTACATCACTTCTACTCAACATTTTGATTTCACTTATGGCAGATACGTACTACAAAACTTTCATTAAATTCTGTTGAGCCAGCTTCGTGTGATGCTGTGACATAATCTGCCTGGACAGACAAACAGCAAATGTTCTGAGACTGGTTTAGGGTCCTCCAGTGTATGAAAGTGACTTCTGACCAATGTACGGACAAAACTTCTATTTTATTCATAGAGATAAAAAAAAGTTTCCACAAGTACTTTTAATTTCAATTAGATTATTTATACAGTCCGTGTGTATATCCTGCGATGAGAAATTGACATGAATTTTGTCTTTTTAGTTTAGATTCCGCTCCACTTCTTTCACGCTCACTGCACTAAAGTAATGGTACCTCTCCAAAAAAAGTTGTCAGAAATGCAGAATGTCCCTGATTATTTGCAAGAGAGAACACACAGATGTGACATGATTAATTATGAATTTGCCTCGGCAGCTTCACAGCTTCGCAAATAAAAATTACAAACAGCTTCCATTTGAACCAAGCAATAAGTGCATCAGTAACCTCGGGGCGAGTTAGCGGAGCAACGATAAGCGCAGGGAATCAATCAGTTGCCGCTCAGCTCGTCTTGCATGCCTAAGTCCTCGTGAAAACTGAGATAAAAGTAATGCCCCGAGAAAGATGCCCTGACTTAATGAGATTCCTTCTTCTTTTTTCTCTTGTAATACTTTAGGATTTGAGCTTCATGTCACTTCTCTGTTTCAATGAAACGCTCCTGCATGCTTGACTTGACTTGAGCACAAAGTCCCACTGTGGCAAACTCTTAGGAAATGTCCTTACTATCCATGCCACTCTTTGCTTCTTTCTTTTTTACTTTAATAATATTAAGGCAGACAAAAAGTGGTCAGGAAAAGTGCACATATACTTATGGCTTCTTGTTTCAGCGATTTAGTCAAACCAGGACTTTTGATTGTGCAGAATAACGAAACACAGCTATGAGAGTAAAAACTATATTTGTTTCTCTATATAATCTCCTGCTATAGAAATGCACTAATCCCAGCGTTTCAGTTTTCTCAGTACATCAAAGTCATGATAGGACTGCCTGCTTCATGTCGGAAATGCTGGCCTCCCAGGAACTCCTTTGATGGAACAAACATGTGCAAATGGCTCGGAGCGAGGTCAGGCAATAACTCCTAGTTGGTTGATTTTAGGCAATAAATAAGTTCAGCAATAAAACTGGGTCTTGACCTAACTCTAGCTTCATCCACACCAATAGTCATTATGTTACATTGTTAGTAAAGGTTTTGAAAAAAGAATAAGAAAAAATAATTTCTTCTGGAGAGGTACTACAATTTGTTAGCTGCACACTTCTTAACTACTAGCCAGCTGTAGGTAGCCATAAATAACTTCAGCCATTTTAATTGCATCAATAGGTGGAAGCAAGAGAGCAGACAAATTGATTAAATCTATTGATTTACTATTACTATTGATTAATAAATATTAATTCACTTTCTTCAGTGTTTTGGGCCTGTTTCGTATCTCTTGCTTTTTTCACTTTTTTTCCACTCAGAAAAAATATGAACGCTTTATGATCATCACTTCTTCATGATGTTTCACATCATCTGCACCATTTACTGAGTTTCATTAAGTGAATTACACTTTCTGGTCTTTTCATACTGCAAGGGAACCTGCATGATGGCTTAATAACACAAGTCTTTCCACCAAATGAAAGTGTGTGTGTATGTGTGTGTGTGTGTGTGTGTGTGTGTGTGTGTGTGTGTGTGTGTGTGTGTGTGTGTGTGTTTAATATCTTCTTGAAAACTCATGGGGCCCCCTGGTAGCCCTAAGCGACCACATATTGATAAGTAAAGACCCTGAGAGCATCACTGATGAAAGTTGGAGACAGACATTTTAAATTGCATCGAATACAAGATGAATGGGTCTAGAAATGAGTGTCTGTCCTGCAGAAAAGTCGACGTTAATGAAATGATTTTTTTTCACTCTTTATAAAACCCACTTTCCTGTGGTGATAAGTCACAAATTAGAAAACCTTCCTCATTAATTAAGTAAGGATTAAGTTACAAATAATTTGGTCTTTTATCTTGCAGGTATGAGCTTTCATGAATTTAATACCTGCCCTTCGGTCATATTTATTTCCAGACACCCTCTGCTTATGAAGCTGCTGAATTGAAACTGAATTGATATTGCATAATCGTGATTATTTGTTCATTTGAAATCCACAATGCTTCCTAGACTTTGGATATTTTGTATTGATGCTTATATCTAACACTTATACACCAAAAATACAAATGAGAGAGGTGGCCAGTTTTCACCAACTACTATCCAGTGCAACTGTAATAGCATTACTATTGCATCTAAACTCATACATGGGCATCTAGGCTGGTCCATTACACTGGCATCTGGCGAACAGACAGGATCCCTCGGATACCGCTGCCTGTCACAGCATTACTGATGTCATCCCTTTGGCTCCTGCGCTCCTGACATATGGGCTTTTGCCAAGGAAAGGCGTAGATGGGATAAATTATCACTCTGTGAATTGATTTCTACATTCTGCCTGCAGTTTGTAATAAAGATAATGCTTCAAAGTACTTGTCAGTTTTATAGATAGATTTATAAATAGATAGATACAGTATAGAAATGGGCATTTTAGATTGGTTATCATCAACAATCCATCATTCTTATGAGATGAGAAAGTTTTAAGAAAGACAGTAGCTACGTTTACATGGACAATATTTCTATTTAATCATTTCTATGACAGATTCCAACTTAACATGAACTATGATCCTGATAAGATGTGTGTTTTTCATCTAAATGTTGAGGTTAGGTCAGGCTTCATATCTGTTCTGAGAAATCCTGCTTTCTGCGTTATGATTGGTTACAAAAATTCAGTCTCATCTATAATTGGTTATATGCTTTACTATGTATGGAGTTTAATGTATGGAGTGAAAAGAAACTCATAGAGAGCTGTTTCCACTGAGATTATTGATCAGGAATGGTAACTAAATTTTCTTTTAGGAAAGTCACCCAATGTTACCTGCATATGGTGCAAACAAATGCAGAACCAATATATTTATTTCAACAAGAGATAAGCGATCAAATCAAATGTCCCTTCATTGATTCACTCATCGTCTATACCCGCTTATTGTGTACAGGTTCACGGGAATCTCAGGAGACTTTGGGCACATCTGTGTACACCCTGATGACAGGGTGCCAATCCATCACAGAGCACAACCACACTAACACACTCATTCACACACTACAAGCAATTTGGGAATGCCAGTGAGCCTAATCTGCATGTCTTTGGACTGTTGGAGGAACCTGAAGTACCCGGAGGAAACCCACCAAGCAAGGAGAGAATATGCAAACTCCACACATACACATGCACAGACCCAAAGACATGACTTGAACCCTCAACCATGGAGGTGCGATGCCACAGTGCTAACCACTACGCCACTGAGCCATCCCTATTCCCATTACTTTCTTTTGATTCTGTAAAGCTGCTTTGCAACAATGCACACTGTTAAAAGCATTATATAAATAAAATTTAATTCAATTGAACTTTTTTATAATAATGATTTCTGTTAACACATTAAAAAAACATAATATAATATCCATATTATTATGAATTATGTCATGACACACTATTACCTTTATGATACAGACCGAACAGTGTTTAGGGATAATCAGAGTCTTGCTGATTTGCTAAGATGTTATTTTTCTGTTGTGTTGCACTGTTTTATTTTTAACATGTCTTAACAAATCATTGATTAAAATCTCAACCCACTGATTAAAAGCCTAATCTCTGAATGGATTTGTTCTGATTGTCCACCATGACAGATTCACCATGGTGAAAAAGAAAATGTACTAATTATTTTATTTTAGATAGAAACTTGATTCTTTCCTTATTAGTGCACTTTGAGAAAAGTTTTTTGTGCAATCCATCCATTACACATGATACACGTTTTATATAAAAAGTATTAAAATATTTTTTTATTTTATTTTATATATTACTTTTGAATCAAAACCATCTCAGCAGCAGAGATTAACAGTAATCTCTAAACTAAAATCTAAATTTAAATGAACAGAACAAAAGGATTAAAGCTAATCTAATTTGATACGAAAATTAAAACAGGGATTAAATAAATGCCATGGCTTACATGTAAGATTAAATCTTAATGCTTGTTGTTTAAATCCAGTCATAATCTTTTACACACAGAAATACGTCGGCAGTTTTAATTCCATGTTAAGAATAAAATGCTATTGACTAAAGAAGAGTTATAACTTTTGACTGAAGTTTAGAAGTGTAGCAGATAATCTACTGTTAAAGGCATGATAGAAATAAAACTGAATTAAACTGAAATTCAGCTGAAATTAATGAAAGAAATACATAAATCTACTTAATATTTTCCCTTCTGGTTTTGGCTATTCTCTGAACAGTCACCATCTACCTTCCTGCCCTGACAAATCATAAAAATAAATAAATAAATAAACCAAAAACTGGAAATCAATTTTGCGGAAATGTCTTCATTCTCCTTTATCATCTCAGCCCTGTGGTTGCTTCTGTCTTCATTAGAGGCGCCTCTGCAATTACTTTTATAACAGAGGTGAAATCCTCTCCAGCAGCTTCTAGCGGATTGCTTATTGATGGACATCAAATGAAACAAACCAGATCGGCCACGATGACGTGTAGTCGATGAGGGGGAAAAAAAACAAGCAATTTATCTAAAAGACTGAAGGCTGAAGACATTTATAAAGTTGCGTGGTGTGTGCTGGAGAAGCCGAGGTACATTCAGATGCAATTTCTACAGATAAGATCGAGTTATCTAATCATTCCTCGAACGTGGCTCTGACTGCCTCTTCCAAATCAACCATAATGTCTCATGACCCATGTGCCAGATTCGCGCTCACTCTCGGAGACATATATCGACCGTCGTCGTGAATTGTCACAAAAGCCCGGACGTGGCGCAGAAGTTAAAGAGTCTGTTTGAACTTGCGACGAGCTCCGCGGGCTGGCGAGAAGGGAATCTAATGAGAGAGGTGAAATCAAAGTGGAGCTATTCGTGGTGAGCTGGAGTCGAGGGAGCTGGCTAATTTCTGCCTAGACCCCTCAGGGGGTGAAGTGGAGCTCAACTTCCTAGGCATGAAAAGTACAAAAGAAAGGAGCTGATGGCCTGAGTAAGACATTTAGAACAGACGAGCCCACTTTGTAACATTCCCTTTAGTGTTTTAATACTAATTTCTATCGCTTTATCGTTTATGGCAGAAAGAACGGATTTATGTCCTTAACATTCAGAATCACCAAATTTCCTGTTTATCTAAAAGTCAAAGGTTTATTAACGCGGAGGCAAGTAGAACACAATCATCAAGAATAAACTAATGTCTACTGACTGATGTGAAAGGAGAAGTAGGAGTATTATGAGTTCCTTCACCCACTTATATCTCTGAGTATCTTTCAGTGATTGTGTTTTGTCAGATTCATTAAGTCGTCTTCATACGAACACTGACCTTCTGAATCCTGTAGTATTACTTTTACAGCTATGGAAAAGGAACATGAAGCTAAAAAAAATCTATTCATTTAATTAAACATCAGTCATTGTATATAATAGATGTTTTTCTGTGCTAGTGAACCCCCTGGAGTTTATTTTATTTTATTACAGTTTAATCACTATTATTGCCACAGATAGATAAGAACTTTAGAGAACTTTGTTTCAAAGCATTAACTGCTCATGCTGAGATCCTAATGCGTCTCTAAAAATGTGTTTAATTATACTCAGGAGCACTTAGAGAATAAAGCTGTTAAACCTTTACAACAGCATTAGTGTTAACATTAATAAACTATAGGTTTGTTGTGTAAGCGTAAATACAAGTGTGTAATTAAAAGATTTTGTTGGAGCATGAAAATCATACAGATACGGGTTAAGAGCTTCAGTTAATTTGACTTTTTTTTGTACAACAATGTGTTAAAAAAAAGCATAAGCAGAAGATCACCTTTAAACCAAAAACAGGAATGTGAGGCGTCGTATGTGGATATTAAAAAAAAAAAAAAAAAAAAGCTTTAAGATTTTTTTTCCAAACTCTGTTTTAGGTCTCTGAATACAGATGTTTTTTTTAAACTCCTTTTAAGCTGGATATATTTACTGTAGAAACTCATTTTCATAGTTGAGTTGTGGACATGACGTTAGCGTTTTTGGCTTGCAAGAGTATGTTTTGATGTCAGAATGTGATGTACTCAGTGAAAGCTACTGATTGGCCAACATGGTAGCCACTTTAGCTGTTTAGCTAAGCTTAAGCTAAGCTAGCTAGTTTGTAGTAACTAAGGTAAGTAGATAGAGATGGGAGAAATGTATTTTTTTTTTTGTGGCATTGCATGTTTAAAAATCTTCTTCTTTTGGCTGCCCAATTAGGGATTGCCACAGCAGACCAATTATGTCGCTGTATATACTGCATGTGTGTGTGTGCAGTTTAGGTGGTAAAATGTTGCAGTTCCTCTATAATCCTTTTTTATCGAATTGGGATGTTTATAAAATCATGACACTTATAGAATCACAATACAAATCAAACTGCCACCTACTGTAGGTGTCCGCGCTTCAGACACCCTGTGGGCGATGTTACAAAAGTCTTGTCTGTTTCTTTTTATACAGTCTGTGGTTAAATCACTGTCTGCTGGTTTGGTGTGCTTTCACACTGTGCTTGAATTTTTAAAAATATGTGTCGACTAGGCCCGAGGCTACTTTGGGCACATTCCTACTGAAATTGGACAGGTTTTGACATCTTTAACTGTCCGGGTTGACCATTTGCCTTTCATTTGTATAGAATCCAACCATTAAACATTTCCATAATAACTTTTTTCTATAAAAACTTGAAACTGAAATAATTTTTAAATCTATCTATCTATCTATCTATCTTAGAAGCACAAAGCTTAAATAAACAATACCACTATTCAGTGTCTCAGAGAGATTATAAGATGAAACGGTTAACATGAATAAGTAAATAAATCATTTTAATCAGAAAAGGCTTTTAGAGTGCTCTTTTTGACGGCATTTTCCTTCGACAACTTTCTTGCTTTTTTTTTTTTAATGAGCATTACCTGGCCTCACAGCCAACAACTCACCAATTTTGGCAGAAGGACAAAGCCGAGTGCTAAAAACTGCAATCAATGGAAAAAAAAAAAGTTAATTAAAGACAGACTTAACAAGGCAGCACTGAGTAGCCCAGGGCGTGATGCAACCTGTTCCTATCGTCTGCTTAGATACTCGAAGCCTTTTAGTTTCTAATAAAGGCAAAGCACAAGGTTGTGTACTGAGACGGGTAAACAAAGGAGAGGACATGGAACCGGGAGCTGGGCTGTATTACAAGCGCAGCTAATGAGCAGTAGGAGGATTATGAGCTCCGAGACTCATTCAGCTTTACAACAGGGGCTCATTCATCATTTACTCAGAAAAAGTACACGAGCAGGAAAACTCAATTATGGACTAATAGAAATGCCGGGCCTGTGACCAGAGACAGTATTTATTTTCACTGCCAACAAACACCAAGTTTGCGCAGACGCTATTCATTATTTATGAATGTATAACAAATGCTGATTTGAAATTTGTTTATTTTTTCTTACACATGTAGTATTTCAGTACTATTTAATGCAATTATTTATATTACCCATAAACCCAATGTTTGACAAACATCATTTATTATTTATTTGTTTTATTCATTCAAATTACATTAAATGCTTTAAAGTGGTCAAAAACATCTAGGGAGTCAGTCCACCTGTCATGTTTTTGGAAGGTCTGAGAAAACTGCAGGAACCTCGCCCTCAGGATGAAACTGGGGACCTGTGATGCAGAATTGCTCAATGTGATATTATGTTTTGTCTTTAGAACAATAACAATAACAATAACTTGTGCATTTTTTTTTGTGACCCAAACACTTAAAAAGTGGTTCTATTTGTTGCAAATCTCTACAGTAGTCAGTTCATAACCATTTCTGTATCTTTATCTTTAGGAAAAACTAAATCCATAACCACTTGTTAGCTAATAAAAAGTACAACATAACTAACATTTCCTTGCTGGATTGTGAACAGAGCCCTGGATACATGTAGAGGTCTGACTTTATGAACAGTTGCCGTTCAAGAGCTATGTTTCTACATGCTTAGAATAATGTTTTTTGGATGTAATACTGTTGAAGGTTTAACCATTAAATTATTTTTAAATACAAGTCATGTCTAAGGTTCTCTCGGCCATTGCTAATGTCTTTTAGGTATAAATCAAGTTGTGAGGAATTGCGTTATAATCGTAAAGCCATTTTGTAACTCATCCAATTCAGGAAGGCCAAGTCCTTGGATCAAAATCACATGTCACATGTGGAGTCTACACGTGAACGACATGTCACCCCATGAGCCGCCCTCTGAAGATAGTAATATATTGTAAAGTATAGTGACGGCGAAACCATTAAGTAACCATAAGCATTCACTCACTATTTACCCTCCAGGCAAACCTAGTTTCCAAACTTTAAAAGCAACTCTCATGCATATCATTTACAACTTTTGTTTAACTGAAGTTTGTTGCTTCATACGAAATGTTACTCAGATTGCAAACTAGTCTAATGGTAAAGGTCAGATACAGTATAGATGTATAGATGCTGAGATTATAAAGCAAAACTATTCTTGACATTTTAATGGGTTTGAATGTGTTTTCTGGTCTTTACCCACAGTTTAATAGCATGTGGTATTCTTAGTGATTCCTACAAATGCTTCATTTTAGTTTTCTTATGGCTACACAGCTGTTTTGTGTCAATCCCTTGAGTTCTGTACACATTGGGCATGTAGAAATTTGCTTACCTTCACTATTAAACATACTATAGCTGTAATTTCTACAAACTTTTTTTTTTTAAGCTTTGATTCCACTAAGCATTTAATTGATCTCCCACTATCAAGGATTAGCATCCTACCAGGTTTTAATAATGCGTTTTGCAGTTCTTAAATCAGTTTTAGTAGTTTCAGGAATCTCTTTAGTTGTTTTCATTGCTGTAGGACAATAATTTGACCCTTCTGAAACAGAGTAACATCTTTGCCACGACCACAGGATATTTCTTCTTCTGACATGGATGTGTAAGAAATGAGAAGGTCTCTCACTGCATCAGTTAGGGTTAAATAACTTGTTGCCAGCTGAACCATATTAATCACTGCAGTGAGTATCCAGTGGAGGACTTATAGCTATTTGCTTAGTTAAATGAAGATGATGACCCTTTCTTTTGGCCAGGCAGTGTATTTGGACTATTTCTCAAGTTATGTTCTTCAAACTGCATCAGCCAAATTATGATAAGATTATAAAAAGATTATGATAAGAAGTTCTTTCATAATTTCTTTCACCATTGATGCTTTAAGATTAACTAATATGTTCACTTTGAAAGAAAGGCTCTGAAAAATAACACTGAAAAATATAGGCTAAAAGTATAAAAAAAAATTCAAAATATTATTTTATATTTATTTTCCTTAGCAAGTCATTAGAATTTCCATATTATGTGTATTTGCTAATTAGTGTAAATACATGTACCCTTATTGCTCAGGTACTCCAAAAATGGTTTTGGACTTCTATAACATTTGTATAATGATATTGTCCATAGTTATTACATGTCCAAACCATATATCCATTTTACTACAGTAAATTAAATGTATTAAGGTACTTAATTGTATGTAATGACATTTAACATAAACCTCCTGTTATTTATCTTTATTGTTTTTCCAACTTACATCATTTACTTAAGTTTCATCCTTAATTTAAATATGTTGACACAGGTAATTTTTTAAAAGTGTTTAAATGGCACAATCATCATGAAAACTCCAATATATGCATGAAATATATAAATATGTGTCACCTGTGTGTTATATAGGATATTAAGAACTATATGTCTAACTTAGTGTAAATGAAATGTTCCATTATTTAATTAAGTAAAGCCTTTATTTTGTCACATATACATTACAGCACAGTGAAATTCCTTCTTCGCATATCCCAGTGTACCTGGGGTCAGAGCGCAGGGCAGGCGGAGCAGATAGGGTTAAGGGCCTTGCTCAAGGGCCCAACAATGGCAACCTGGCTGAGCTGGGAATCAAACCACCGATCTTCTGATCAGTAACCCAGTGCCTTAATCCTCTGAGCCACCACTGCCCCTGACATTCTTAAAACTGACTGACTGAAGCATAATACACAGAGGAGCCATAAAATGTTAAGTATTGTTTAGGGCCCCTGGCTCCTCAGGGTCATGTTCTAAAGACAAAACATAATATCACATTGAGCAATTCTGCATCACAGGTCTCCAGTTTCATCCTGAGGGCGAGGTTCCTGCAGTTTTCTCAGACCTTCCAAAAACATTCACAGGACCTCTGGGGTGTGCGGTGATGTTTGACATGGGGCCTCCGTAAATCAGACTTGTTTGTTTGGTTCATCCCATGGATGCTTGTGCAGATTGGGATCTTGGGATCTGGGGAATTTGGAGGCACTGGCTGTTCTGCTGCCTTTCTGTCATGGCCAGCATTAACTATTTTCTGTGATTTGTACTGCATTGGTTTTCCCTGTGCAGTTGAATCAGACGAGTTGGCCTTTGCCCCTTGTGAGCCTTGGGTGCTCATGAGTCTGTCACCAGCTTACTGGTGTAAATCATTGTTAACGTGTTAATGTTGTGAATCAGTGTTAATATGTTAATGTTATGGCTGAGGTAACATATGTTACATGGTGCGGTATGGAGAGCCGCACCACGCGATGTTTTTTTATTGATAAGAGCCCTTATGCTGGGCTATAGAGAGGCTGAACGAAATAGGAGGCTGTGAGAGTGCTTGTGATACGCACAGGAAGACCTTCCCGTTTGGAGCTAGCGTGGGATTATTAATTAAGAAACTTAAAAGAAAACAAATGAAAACTGTAAACACAAAGTAAACAGAGCTCCGCCGTCTACGCGAGAACGGACGGGGTTCTGGAAAATAAAACAAAACTTTTATCCTCTCGGGGCCTTCGCCCTTACCGAGGATCTATGGAAGAGAGAGGGGTTTGTGTTTTGTGCACAACTGAGCGTGCACGCTGAACTGATGCATGCCGCTCTCTCTTACACTTTCTCTCTCTCGCTTTCACCGGCGTCTTAAACAGACAGAGGCTGGGGCTTTGCCTCTGAATAGCACACTATCTGTCTGTCTGTCTGTCTTTTATTTTATTTAATTTAATTTAATTTCTTTCTTTTTCTTTCTTTCTTTGTCATTGGCCCTGATACCTTACCGGTGCTACCTAAATGATCGCACGAAGTGCGCCGGTATCAGGAGCCTTAAATAGACACGCCTTCAGGTGCAGCTCGTTACCTGACGGCGGTGTTGCCTGGCAACCGTGTGTATAAATGCCAATCACAAGCTCATAGGCCTACACCTTTTGTGAAGAGTGGTTATTTAATTTACTGTAGCCCCTCTCTAAACGTCAACCTGCCTGGCAATTATCATTAACAAATCTACCTGCTCGCTAGGTGCTATGCCTCTCCTGACGGATCTCCTCCCAGACCTGGACTAAAGCATCCGCCAACTCCTGGACAGTCTGTGGTGCAATGTGGCGTTGGTGGATGGAATGAAACATGATGTCCCAGATGTGCTTAATTGGATTCAGGTCTGGGGAAAGGGCGGGCCAGTCTATAGCATCAACGCCTTCGTCTTGCAGGAACTCCTGACACACTCCAGCCACATGAGGTCTAGAATTGTTTTGCATTAGGAGGAACCTAAGGCCAACCGCACCGGCATATGGTCTCGCAAGGGGTCTGAGGATCTCATCTCGGTGCCTAATGGCAATCAGTGTGGGGCCCTCCAAAGAAATGCCCCCAAACACCATTACTGACCCACTGCCAAACCGCTCATGCTGGAGGATGTTGCTTTTATCTATACAGTAAGTCCCTGACTTACGAACGATTTAAGTTTACGAATTTAAGTTGGATTAGTTCATAAGTCTGACAAAGTGAGTCTTATACATCTTTGACACAAATATACAATGTAAAGCTTAAATAAACAAACACACAGATTTGGTGTTTTGATTCCGCATTATACTCTTGTGAGACCTCGCCTCCAAATCGCGAGGGGAATCCCAGTGGGGATCAGCTGACCTTGTTTAAAGGGAACATGGGAAGATGCCAAGGCAGGATAACACTACATGGTGTTTACTACACGAACAAAAGCCACTTTTTTGTCCAAGCTGTTTCGAGCTGTGAACCCGGTGGTCTCGGTGAGGGCTTTCTGAAATTATTATTCATCATCGGAACAGCTGTACAGGACAGCCATTTTCTATCATCCTGCACCCGGACTGATTTTCTAAAACCGGTGAGGCCGACTAATTTCTCCCCCACCCCTACATGCACAGACATACGATATACCGAACTTTGGATATTTATTCAAAATCGTGAGTAAAATTGAAGTTATGTGCCAAATTATATCACATCGCCCAAATTTTTATTTCAGTGTATTAATAAGTTAGACATGTTCTGAAATTTGATGTAAACACTTAAAGGATCTCTTAACCTATAGTATATCTCCATGATTTCATCGGATGCTCAGGTACATTTCTAGAGCCTGACATTTTTAATGATATTAAATGTGTTGAAATATTTATGGTACAGATTGGTTATTTATGGTCACTGGTTTAATAATTTCACTCTGTGGAATGTTGCAAAGAACCTTCAGGAACGGCGTACAGGTGAGCACCATGAGCTCAGCTGGTCTGGTCTCACCGGAGCTGCCCGCTCTACTTTGGGCCAGGACCACCGCTATTTAATTAAGCTCCACTCCCGTTAGGTGGTTCTAGCAATGGAAGCCCTGAAATGAACAGTTTCCCTGGGTTCCCTGGGTTTTAAAAAGGCTCCTAACTAGGTTGCAGACACAAAAAAAAGAAGTAGGCTACCGGTGAGGCTCAGGAGAGCACCATGCTGAAGCTTCAGTGTTAGAAAGATGACTTTCTACTTTAAGGGAATGAAGGATGATGAGATGTTCTCAAAGGATGATGATCTCCTGACCAAAGTAAAAGAAACAGGAGGAAGATAAAAATTATGGATACCGAATTATTATAGCTATGACCTTCTCCTGGTTTGAAGCTAGAGTAAAAAAAAAAAAAAAACATGATTACTGTGACAGGAAAGAAATACTGTATATGATGTTCCTGAGTGACTGAGAGTCACCCTGACAATCCTGTATCCTTAAATGACCTGTGTCAAGGGTATAGGCTAAGGTCTGCTTGGAAATTTGTATGCATGCAGTACATCATGTCAAATGTCATCATGCTCCTGATGAAAAAATGTCCAGCAGGACCCGAGCCTATAAGGTGAGTAAGAGAGTTTTTAGTGACCTACTAAACAGGTTAGGCTTGTATTTGGCTTAATAATTTGGTGAGCAGATTTATACTCCTTTAGGAATCTGTGTCATTAGCCACTCTTGGTTGAAGTGTGTATATTGGACAGATCGAAGGCTATTCTAGCTAACAATCCAAGAAACAGCTAGCAGGTGTTTTCAGTATATAAAAACATATAAAAACATATAAAAACATAATCATAGCCTTAACATCTTAACATCAGGTTAAAACCAAAACCTACTAAATGTCTTGAAAAAATGAGTATACAAAGTCTACCCATATTTCCAGACAACTAAATAAACAATTAATAATTCTAACTACAATGAAAGCTTTAAATTTCACTTTAACTTCACCGGTCAGCCTTAAGACTAAGACCCAGTGCATCACAGCCCACCATACAAGTCTGATGCACAGAGGCCTCACCTCTCAGTCTAGAGCACCCAAAGAACCCATTGTCAACGTCCTGGTCTCAAGAGAACCTACACAATACTGGGTATAATGTTTTAGATTGTAATGTTATGGCTGATCGTCGTATTTCACTTTATATTCACTTCCTATATTTTTCTGCCATAATTACCTCCTGCTAATTTTTCTTGCCAAGGTCTTTACTGCTGTGTTTATAATGATGGTCAATATGTCCAGAATTCGGCTGCTCCCCTAAGCATAAAAAAAAAAAAAAATGTTTATAAAGTTTCCTCAGTTCAGTTGTTGTGTTTGATATGCAGCAGAGTTTCTGTGCTTAACTTGAAAAATCCCTGCACACATTTACAGATATCTACAGATGACTTCGAATAAATGATATAGACGCTTCATCTGTTTCACCCTTGGCTAGTTTTCCTCGTGCATAAGCTCCTAATTAGGCTCCAAATGTTCTACTAAATTATGTAAAAATGTTAGAAAGACACAAGACAGCCACACAACAGTGTGTTATTTGTATTCCGCCGGCGTGCCCTGTGTCATGCTTGCTGAAAGTATGAGTGTGCCGGGTTTATATTAGATTAAGATGAAAAGTGAAACAAAGCTGTTGGCATTAGTCCCCTGTGGCTTTTTTTTTTTTCTCAGAGAAAAGGACAAATGAGATGAACGTAGCAGCTGGCAGAGCTAATGAATTTGGTGCTTAGTTGGCCTGGACTAATATTTGCCCATCTTCAGTACATATGTATTCTGACAGTAACATTTTAATAGGATTCTTTACATCCATGGCTTTAAAAAAAAAAAGAAGAAAAGGAAAAAGGGCTTAAGAAGTAAATAATTGCATCATTATTGCAGTATCTGATTTGCGTAAATAATGTACATATTCCTGGCTATTGTGCATTAGTTCTGACCCATTCATTAAGGTACATAATTAGCTGAAAGGAGTCAACCTGTATGCAATTCAAAGTGTCACAGGATCTTAATATAAATAATAGAAAAGAAACCACTGTTTGCTAGGGAACACGTCTTAACGAATAGCACAACAAGAACCATCATTCGAAAGGTGCATATTGGGTCAGAAAAGCATGTTGTTTGAATTCCTGATACAAAATCCCAATTAATTAAGTTTCTTTTCTGGTTATTGGTTATAACATGACAAAATGTCAAAAGGCTCCAAATAGAGGGAATATTTCTGTAAAGGTTCTGCACCATAGTGCTGAGTTTAAACACAGATGTAGTTACAAGTTCAAACCTAACAAAGCAAATCTGACAGAAACCTTCCGAATTCTAAAGCAACTCATTACATCTCTGCCTTTTAGCTTCACTGTGCATGTTTGCCTGGGCTTCTTTTCAATCTGTGAAACTTCAGATGGGATCTTTAATTTACAGAAAAGTCATGTTTTGCTTTCTTCCTCTCATTTTTCTGAACCGTCAAGCTTCCTTCTTAGAGCATTTTCAGAAAGCTAATTCTGTATGAAAGTTTATGTTTTAGGCTGAACGATAATGTTAAGCACTATCTCAACTTTTAATTTATTCAGTGGTATTAGTCAGATTATTTACTGCCTTAATATGAATTTCAGATCAACATGTCGACGCCGTTCTAAAAAGCGTGCTCTTTTATGAGCCTACTTGTGTAGGCATGGGGGCTACATGATCTGAAGGACACGCACTCGAGTAAAAGCACTTTGCGGCACCTTGATGGTCATGTTGCCAAGCTAAATAGAAGACTTAACTGAGATCAATAAAACTAATAACAACTGATAAATTGCAATGCAGGATGATGATAGAAGAAATAAAGACAAACCTTTCCAAGGAGACAATATTGTACCTGTTATAGATTAAGAAGTCGATGTAGAGTCCAAGGTAATAAAAAAGGTGACAGGACAGATCTGGTCTGGTGTCTAGTAGAGGAATTGATGCCAGTACAGGGCATTTGTTAAAAAATATAGGAAATCCAATAAACAAGAAGGGTTCAAGACAAACCGGGAACTGGTGATGAAATTTCTGTTGAAGGAAGGCATAAACAATCATGGCGAAATTAGCTCGGAGCCCACTGCAGTTCTTGTGAAAATTCAGCGAGTTGATGCCAGATCCTTGAAAATTGACAAATAACAATCATTCAGCAACACTGCTGATACGTTCCAGTAATGTGCAAGTGGTGTTGGTGAATTCTTCATGGTTGGTGGATCATTATTCACAGATGTATGGCCTTCTCAAAAAAATTGGCAACATTCACATGTTTAATGGTGGTTAAGAGGCGCATCACGCTCTGTGCTTGAAGCCTTCTGTAAATGTCAACTTCATCACAAGTCCCAGTTTGACTTGAACACCCCTTGTAGTTTATGTTGCCATATTACATTAGCCAGGAGCTAATATTGAAACCATGGCAACAGACACTCATTAATAAGGAATGCCGAGACTCATGGTGAAAAATCGTTGCCTGGGTTGGGTAACTTTTAGGTTGGTGCAATGACCAAAATATCCTTTTTATAAATTGGGCTTTGCTATGACCTATTTAACAGTTACCACCAGATTATGTACCCGCACCCAGATATGCTCCACTTTGGAATTTAAAGGGGAACCTGGCACTGTGAGGAGTGATACTACAGTGCCAGGAGGTGATGTGAGTCATTTCATCCCTTAGCCATCGAATGATGCCACCTTGACCCTGCCAGCTGGAGCCCTGGCTCCACACCTGCTTTCAAGCTGAGAGCTGTGGCGCACGATATGATACGAGGCAGCTGGCACTTCAGTACAACCACAACATGCAGAGAGTTTGGGGGTTTTGAGATGCAAGGATACATTGAAATGAAATAGTAAATACAGCAACCTTGCAATAAAAAAATAAAAAAATAAATCAGAGTTCTAGCAGAGTTCAAAGGGATTTCAGTTGAGCTTTATGAAAAAAACTCCACAGGGATGGATGCTGATTATCTCAAAGGAGAATCAGCTGCTGAAGGACAGGATGCATCTTGCATCATGTATCACACCGCCAAAAGAAGAAAATCTTCCAAAATTCCACACTGTACAGTATATAAATATATAGATAACATAACTGCAATAATACCACATAAAGGTACAGTAAATGTTACATATACAGTTTCCAAGTCAAGTAACAGAGACTGTGGTTATCGACAATGATATACTGTAATGGATATTTTTTATATATTCATCTCTAAAAGATTTGAAAGAGGAAATGAGAAAGAAAGCGTGAAGAGATATGTATATGATACGTATACATACGTATACATATCAGCATTACTGTGATTATGTTATATATACTGTGTGGCATTTTAAACGTTTTTCTTCTTTGATATGTGATGTAAATGTGTGCTTTATGCATCTTGCAAGATGCATAAAGAACACCTTTTAGACACGACATCACTAGTGGATGTTTTAATTACATACATTAATTTACTATTAAGAGTTGCAGTGATTCATATTAACACTATAAGCAGGATTGTAATCAGGATCGATATTTTAGTGAGGTCATCAAAACAGAAATGTCACATCATAATTAATAGATTTCAATGCCAAGTGTGCTAATAATGCTGCTGAAACGTGTCTAGAAACATTATGAGTAATTAAAAATGGACTGCCCTCATAAACACTCAAACTTATAGATCATATTTTCTTGCACATACTCAAACCTTTAAGAAACAGTTTGGTCAAATGGACCTTGCATAACTCATAACTCTTAAGAAAAATTCTGCATGCAGAGCAAGTTGAAATAAACCAAACCTTTTGTATGCAACTAAAATATCATGTTGTCAAGTGGTGACCTTGATTTCTTATGCTACAAATCTAAGCCATAACGATGGTAGAAATTCAGTAATGACATGACCCGAAATTGAAAGAACAGGTCACTATTAGACGTAGATGGCACTGTTAGATTGTGAGTTGATTATGACCGCCAGAAATACACACACATGCACAAAAAAAAACATACAATTGCACTCAGACTTTTTTGTTGTTGTTGCTTTAAAAAAAAAAAAAAAAAAAAGTTGTTTCAAACACCATGAATCTGAACAAATGATACAATACATTTGACACTTTAATCTGTTTATGTGTATCAAGATGGCAAAGTCAGCCAACATACAGATGGCAAAAAACTAGCCATATTTTATGGCACCAATACACATTACAGAGCTCGGCATGTCGCAGGCACGCAGAGTGTATTATTCTGAATAATTCCTACCCAGTATAATCCATTAGAGCTTGTCTCAACATGCTGTTTTAGACTCAAAACAAACATCATTTCCTTGCGTCTTTAGCAGGGATGGGGTTGAAATATTAAGGCATTAGCTCAGCCGTGCGGCTCAGTATTCCATGAATGAATTACCTCTGACATTTTGCAGGCAGTGATGATACGCACAAGCCCGTGCCGTGCCTGAGCAGAGGCGTAGAGCTGGCTAAAAGATTTTTTTTTTTGTTTGCCTCCTTTGATATTTCCATTTTTGTAAATTACTGCTGTGCTCCCAAAAAGATCTCAACCTTTCTAAGATTATGTAGAACAAAAAAGCTGTTGTTTATATTAAAGCATTTTTCATAGTAAAAGTTTGCTCTTTGTTGTAAAATACGGTGCCTGGCACAAGTATTATTTTCCACGTGTTGGTGTGGTGCAGCTTGAAAATAAAATGAATGTATTTTAGATTATACTTGAGTTAGTTCCAACTGCCAACATTCTGAACCAGTCACAGATGCACTTTCAACAAGACCTCACATCTGATAACATTATGTCATCTTAAACAACACGTTGTCCGCTTAGTAATTGCTCTGAAATCATTCCGAATTGTATCTAAACCGCCCATGTTGTTTTGTTCATGGCTAATGTGACCTACAGTACAAAGCTTCCTAGCATATACCACAAGGCTGAATCTCAAATCCCTCGCTAATACCTGATCAAGGGCACTACTTGTGTATGGAACAAGGGTTAATCGCTTTCTATTTAACACTATTTGGGATTCAACCCTGAAACTCAGAATTTAGCCGAGATTCTAAAGCAGAATAAGCGTAATTATAAAGTTTCCCAGAACTGTCCAACACCTCTGTGGTTTATTCTGCTCATCTTTTGACTACTGTACATACATTAGTAGTAGTCCTTTCAAACAGCCGCCTGGCTCATGGGAGGACCCTCCCCGACCTGTGATCCCCCATGATGACACAGTGAATGAAGCCCTGTCCCATTAACTTCCTCTTGCGCTGTTCTAATAACGTAGTTGCAATACTGTATAGTTCCACCAGGGGAAGCAGTGACTGCTTCAGTTAACTGCAGTTCTTGCATTATGAACATATTTTCAGGATTAAATCAAGCTTGTCATCTTGAACAATATATACAGTGACAGTGTCTAAGTACCAGGCACTAATTATGCTTTAAATGGCCCGACCTTTTCATGCATACAAGACACCATGCCACTGGAAGTTACTGCATTGTCTACATATTTTTGGTACATCAAGTATTTCATCGTGCTCAGTCACTCTCATCTACTTTAAAAATAATAATATAAAAAATTTCAAATGTCCGACGAAAATATACATATTTATGTAGTAGTTAATAATGGTGCACCAGACCTAGTGAAATCTTGAGATATACTTCTTATCCCTCTAATTATGTATGTATCTGAATGTGTTTATGTTTATACTAGGTGTGGGCTGTACTGTATGTATATGTATGTACATGTATCTATATAGTATATCTACTGTATATGTATGTAACATGGGCAGATCTTATGCTTTGCTGTAAATAGTTGTAATCAAAAATGTTTTTAAAAATAAAGAATAAATAAATAAATACATAAAATAATGGTGCCCCATTATGTTTTACATAAACAAATCATTAAGTATAGGCTACAGTCATGTCATGTTTATGAGAGCGTATGAGCAATTAAGAGTGTTCCAACATAACGTAGTGTGTTACAATGTGCAGCAACGCATATTAACACTATGCAAAGTCACACCTGTGGACAAAGAGCAGTACATTCACACTTGTGGTTGTCTTTTGTCTTGTAAATGACAAAATGGTTAAGGCAGTTTCGATGAAAGCTGATAATTCCCGGTTGGTGTCTTGAGAATGTCAGTACATTTTTGTTCATATATTGTCATGTACTGTAGTACACACCATGTTAGATACACTCGTCAACTATATTATATTATATCTCATAACGCAAGTGTCTTTATGTTATAGGCTATTAGTATTGTAAAGGAGATCTCTCTCTCTCTCTCTCTCTCTCTCTCACACACACACACACACACATACACAAGCGTAGACACACACACACGCAGACACACTCACAGGTAAGGAAAGAGCGAGAGGCATTCGTGTTTAGTTTTTTCAGATTGTTACAGTTTGCCAGATTTGTTTAGTAATATCTGACCTGATTACTGTTATTGTTCCCAAATTAATTACCTGTTTTCTGTGTCTCTCTTTTCTTATACTGTACCATATACTGTACTTAGGGTTTGGATTGCTGATGCGACCAACTCTGGTCACATATGGAGTTTTGGAGCGAATGCTTGTTGGATGCTCAGTCAGTGGTTTCTTGTGGGATGCTTTGTTCCTTGGCTTCATTAAAGGCGTTACAATTGTGCTTGGATTCAGCAGAGGGAGTCTGGGCAACAGAGAATGATGTTTCACTGTGCTCAGACTGTTGTGGTGGCAGCTTTGTGACAGGAGGGATATGTTTTCATTTTTGTCTGTATTCCTTCCCTTCTGTCTCCACAAGATATGATCTTGGTTTATCCCAGAGCTGTCTGACGAGTCCGATTCGGTCATGGCTTTTGCAAGTCTCACCATCTTACCTTGTAAGAGCGGCCGGAGAGCTTTGCTGGACTTGTCATAGTACTGCAGGTCTTTTGACAATGACGCTTTTTTGACACCAGAACGGACTTGCTAATTGGTAGCGTTGTACGCTTGTGTCTAGACATTAATCTCTCTGCTGGTGAACCTCTAGTCTAGTCTGGTTTTGAAACACATCAGATTAATATCTTTTTGGGGTTTTCCATTATATTTTTGCACTTCGTACTACCCTTTTGGCTAGCCCACTAGCTTGTGGATACTCCGGGCTACTTGTGATAAGTATAAAGTCGCAAGCAGCAGCAAATTCTTTGAACCTTCGATTTGAGAATTGGGCCCCATTGTCTGAAAGGACTTTGTGCAGACTCACATGAAGAGGAAAGTGCCTTTTGACTTTTTTGATCACTGTACTGGAGGACAGGTCACGAAGGAGCTCAGGTTCGAACCATCCTTTAGGGGGGGGGGGGGGGGCTGTCTGACCTCCGTTTGGACGTTCAAAATGGTTTTCTTCTTACAGTTTGTTGAACACTGTCTGGCTAGTGCTTCGGCGTGCTGGTCTGTCAGTTCATGTATTTGCCATATTTCAATGGCTTTTGTTAATGTTACCGGATTGTGTCGCAGCAGGAGTTTTCTTATTCCATCATTAAGTATCTCACACACAAGTTGATCTCTTATCAATTCCTCCTGCAAATCTCCAAACCTGCAACTCTGTGCCTCATTTCGTAAACTGCTTACATATGCCTCTATTGTCTCTCTTGGCTTTTGGTTTCTTGAATTAAATTTGTGTCTTTCCATCATTATATTTGTTTGTGGGCTGCACAGTTCTCGAAACTCGCATTTTAGACATTCTTGGTCTTCGCATGATTCAGCCGAGTCTGTTTCCTCCTTCACCTGCGTACACAGCGGGTGCATACACAAACGTTCGTTCACATTCAATGGCCTCCGATCCAGACAGATTTAGCAGTATGAATGCTTTTGTGCGTGGATCTTTTTCTGAGTGAGCAGCAGCAATAAATATGTCAAATTACTGCTCAAACACATGCCAATTTTCAGCGATATTGCCATCAAAGACAAGTGGATCAGGTCTACAAAACCTTCAGTCATGCTTTCTTATTGTGCATGTGTAAAGACGAGCTCCATGAACTTAGTGCATCTAGATTTAAAGCACAGTATGTCTCTGCTTAGGTTTTGTGTATAGACATTGACTAGGTATTATAAAATGTCCTCTTTTACTTTGCTGTGTTATTCCGAGGGAATCAAGCAATATTATTTGGACATGGGCAAGCGTCCATCAAGTTTATTGGTGTTATCGCTGCTCATGGAACGCTTCTTGTTTAATCATAACTCAGTAACAGTTTGGTGGAGATCAAATGTAACATTAAATTCAGGCTTATTTATATAGCGCTTTTAAAAACGGTTACAAAATATACATAAAATTATAGACATGAGTGTAAAATTTGTGTGGAAAATGATCAGATTGTCCCTGATGAACAAGCCGATAGTGACTGAGGGAAGAAAAAGCTCTGTGAGGTTTATCAATAAAGGCCATCATGACTTTGATATCTTTAGTCCATGATAACTGTTTTGAATTACAGCATATCCGTTATTAAGTAAAATCATTTGATGATACACTTTTTTCAACAAAGCACATTTTTTTTGTTTTTATATTTTCCTTTCCATATTATGTAAAAGTCATCATGCAACAAATTTCCTGCTGACAAATTATTGGTTGACAGGCATGAAATTGGAAGCAAGAATTTAGAAAATGCTGCTTTCATATGAAAAGAAACAAGAATCTGATGCAAAAGCCACACTGCTCTTGCAATAATTGACAATATGTCAAACCTGCATTCCTAACAACCAAACCTGGAGACACTGGAAAGCAAGTACTGACCTTAATGGCCAACTGGTAAAAATGCTGAACTGTAAGTGTGCTTTTCTGTTCTTCCCTGCAGAGTGGTGTAATGATCAGTATTGAGTACTTGAATCACAGAAACTTGCTCAATTAACAAAATATACTGAACCTTAAACAATCTAGGATGAAAGCATTCCACATTCTGACAGTATCACTAAAATGTCTCAGTAGGGATTAAAATGAGTAAATCCATCCACCCATCCAGCCCTGCCTCTGACGCAAACATGAAAACAACAACTCTGACTTTCAACTTCATTGACAAAACTCCAAAAACCAAAAACCAACAAAAAGACCTGTTAAGCATTCTGTACAGCATATAACAGGATTTCACTCTACAGGTTCCTGAGGGTACTTAAGTTAACCTATTTTAAAGAGTATAACTTGTGAAACCCCCTTCACTATTCCAGTGTCTGATTTGGTATCACAGAAAACAGGAGATCCTTGTACTGGTACTTTTTAAATCCAACAATGCACCATTATAAAGCATTAGCACGCTAAAGGTTCTGCTGTTATACTGAATGTCAGCAGGGCTGGGATGTGGCCATAGGCATGAGGGCACAGCCAGTGTCAAGGGCATTACAGCTGTGCTGATAGTCCAGTAAATGATTGCTTTAATACAGTAGTTCCACAAACACGATTTATTATCAACAGTATATGTTTAATCAGTCATTTTCCTCTACCAATTAATATCCATCAACAGATAACTACTGTACCATTGAGCTGGCGACCGTCAGTTAGCAGTTAACAGTTATCAGGGGAGAAAACTGTTTTAAATTCTTATTGGTACTATGTAGATGTAAGGTAAGGGGAAAAAATCCACAACGAGAAACATACAAGAATATCAGCTAACTTACTGTCCTCCAGGGTTAAATTCCAAATAGTGTTAAAATCTAGTGTACTGTGTAGAATGTAGAATCCCTTGTTTCATACAACAAGTAGTGCCCTTGATCAAGCCCTCAATCCAACCTTGTGTTGGAAGCTATTTGGCTTTGTAGCTCATGTTGGCCGTGAACAGAACAGCGTGGAAGGTTCAGCGGCTGAATGACTTAGAAGCAATTACTAAGTAGGCGTGTTGTTTAAAATGGCATAATCCATTATCAGATTATTTTCTTGTTGAAAGTGCTTCAATGACATGTTTTGAATGTGGGTTTTGGCATGCAGCTGCTCTCTCCTCTGTCCAGTACTGCGGACTGCCTACTTTCTTGGTTTAACTAGTTTTCTCTCGAAAGCCCATTGGTAGGTCGATTGTCTACACTATGCAAAATGACGCACCCTAGGAGGTATTTCTGCCTCATTCACATTGTTCCCAGTATAGGCTTTAGATCCATGTGATCCTGTCTAGGATATTTTGCTTAATGACAACGAGGAGAAGGAAATGTGGTAGAAATGTAGAAATTAGGTTCCATTTTCACACCTGGGGGTGTCACTGAAAATTTATTTTCGTCGGGAAATAAAAAATGATTCAGGTGACGTGGTGCTCAGTTTCTTTCTGTAGCAGTCAGAGAGAGCAGGCAGGGTAGCCTGACGCAACAAGAAAGATTAATGACTCCTAAATAGCTTCGGGTGACCAGCGCTCCTGCATCTCCACCAGAGAGGACACAAGGGTATAAGGACCTTCTTTGATTCTACTCACCCAAGCTGATGAACCCAGGAGCGAGAAAAATGTCCTCAGCGTGAGGTACTTCATCAAAAGCAGTGGGTGAGATGAAGCAGGGAGGAATGGGGAGTTGAGAGAAAAAGATGGAACAGATGTGTGTTGCGCTCTTCATCTGTTCGGACGGCGAGTCTACATTAGGCTTTGAGTTATCTCCGAATGTCATCCTCTTGTCAGACGTCAAGGCCTTTTGTAAAGTAGAAAAGATATTCTTCAGGTCACTAATACAAGAGATGATAATTGCCGGTTGTAAAAAGCATTAATATTAATTTACCATTCATTCTAGTTGTGCTTTTTGTTCATGCCGAGCAAACGTTGCTAGATTATGTTTGATTTTCACGCTAGAGCTTCAGACCATGCTTTTGAATGATTGACTCTTCTTTTTTATTTATGTACTTTTGTAGGCTGCATCATTAAAGCCATACGGCACGCATTCAACAGGCACCGCCTACTGAGACCTTCACCACAGGCATCGCTGAAAACATGCTCCATTATTTATTATATTATTCATTTCATCAGTGATGACATGCCAGCAAAGGTTTGCAAAACATCCATCTTAAAAAATAAATAAATATATAAATTAATAAATAAAAAAAAACTTTCAAAAAAATCTAAGTAGAAACGTACAGAAAAACTGTAATGCAAATCCCCAAAAGAAAAAAATAACAACATACATTTCTTTTTTAAGCAAGATATGTTTTTGTAATTCATTCAAGTTCCATAACGATCAATCAATTAATTATGCAAGCAAAACAATAATAATAACCCTTTTATTTTATACTTACACTGCAGATTGTATTTCCAATGGTCACGGCAAAAACAAGCTAATTGAAACATCAAGACCTGATGTGCATCCATACGGAAAATCTAATCAAATCATCAATAATAAAGTTTAATATTTTGCCCGTAAAGATATTACAAAAATACCTAGCCATGTAATTAATAATATAAACCTTCGAGAGCCAGCATGTGTCTTGTGGCAACACTAATTACCTTGCGTCAAGTGTCTCTCTTGTTCCCTGAACATAGCTTCTTGGTCAAACACTTATTTTCATTTAAATTCATGTGGAAAAAACAGCAACAAGGAGAAGAATGACGCAGAGGAAAATGTACAGTACGTGAGATGATTATTTAGTCCTGACTCATTGAGTTCACTCATTTATCCATTTGCTACAAGAGGACCTTGCATGCATCAATTTTATACTTTGGGGGCATTACCATTACGTACAAAATGTGGACAAATCTCTAAATTAGTCATCTAGGAAAAAACACTTTCTGAATTATGTACCCGGGTTAGAGTTTTTTCATTCATAGTCATCCAGTGTACCAGCAGGTTCAACTGGATGCTGATGTAAAGGTGGCTACAATTTCTTTCTTTTTTTTAATCTTCATTTTAATTTTGTTATTAGATAGAAAGCAAATTCTGCTCGATTGGATCTTTGCACCACTTGCTAATTGGAGAAAAGCACCTCAGTGCTAAGGAGTGTGCTACAATTTTCCTAAGAAGGCCACTTGTGCATGCTCTGACAGTTAATAGGAAGGGTTTTTACTAGATGTTCACAAAATCTGAAAATCTGTATGAGGGGATTTGGAAACACTAATGTAAAAACGTAAAACGTAATAAAACATAGTAAAATAGCTACCATGTAACCTAAACTAAGATAATGTCTAGAAAAAAAAGAAAGTAGTCTACTTATATAATATTTTAGAGACAATGAGAAATATCCCACAGCTTCTAGCAAATGTACTCGCCGCTGACAAACATACATGGTATGGTACAGTTCTGTGCAAAAGTCCTTGAACCCCTTCATAATAAATTTAATGACATGATGTAGATTAAATGAAAACTATGGGAACACATGAGTTACTGCAACAGGCTGCAAATTGCCTAAATATGCAATTTAAAAATTGGTTGTTTATGTAACAACCTCAGCAGCAACCTCGTTTCCCCTGTTGTCTGTTCCAACCATTCAGCATAACAGGTTTACTAATCACCGGCCTGATCATCTGTCATCATCTGCACTTGTTTCTCACTGGTTCATGCCTAGGGTTAGATCTTTTTTTTAAGATTGAAATATTTATAGGTCAGTGTGGCTTAACAAAATAAATAATAATAATAATAATAATTTGAAACTAGGTACAGGGACTGGACTGAAAATGAGAGCCAAAAAGGTCCTTCAAAAATCCTAAAGAACTATTGCTCAAGATGACATTAAAAATACAAGGAACTTGTAGAAACTGGCTCGTTAAAAGCAAAATATGAAGAAATCAGGGTCGTTTCGAGACTTTTGCATAGTGTTGTATGTCACAACAGCCACAATAAAGACTACGGCTGCATAAAGTCATTTCTTGCTGGGATTTCAATATTTTGCCTTTTCCATAGTCTGTATTAATGCAAATAATGATGAAACAATTACACCAGTTGGACGTCTGGGTAAGCATACTATGGCACTGGAACTTGGCTAGCTAATGAGTTCACAATTTTGGGAAAAAAAGACAAGCAGAAGCTTGCCTGCAAATCTGTCCAAGGCCATCAAGATTCTTGTATTTCTCTTGGTTTGTATGGTAAATGTAAAAAGTAGATTTATGTAGATTAAGGGGCATTGCTAACTAGTTAAATTTATTATTATTATTATTATTATTATTATTATTATTATTATTATTATTATTATTATTATTTTAACAATAAATATTCTTCTTTAAATTATAAATTTTTGCTAAGAACAACACCTTAGATGTCATCTACCTTTTGGTTGTGCAGCCAAAAAGAATGCAGTATTGCAAGTTGAAATATACATGTTGAAATATTATTTGTTAATATAAATGTTATATGTTATATTCAGAGCTTATCTCAAAACCATGGTTTGTTCAATATAGAGAGAAAATATTGTGGGATAATTTCATATTAAAATTGGGAATAGTCATGTCCTCTTCTTATTTTGCTATCAGAATTGAATAACAATTGAAATTTTGTTTAATTTTTAGTAGATAATAGCTCAGCATGATCGCTCAACAGGAGGCATTTTTCTATCACCTATTCTTGCTGATTGTTAATTTTCTAAATTAATGTTAAATTCCTATAACGTTTTTCTGCAAGTGATCCTTTAGTATAATTTAATAGATTTATAGACAACAATCTTAGTGGTTAACACTGTCCCCTTGCATCTCCAGGGTCTGGGTTTGATTCCCATCTTTGTGTGAATGGAGTTTGCATGTTCTCCCTGTGCTTGATGAGTTTCCTCCAGTTACCTCCCACAGCCCAAAGACATGCAGATTAGGCTATTTGGCATTCCCAAATTTCCCATAGTATGTGAATAAGCATGTGAGTGTGAGTATGTGTGAGTGCCTTGCGATGGATTGCCATCTTGTCCAGGGTGTACCCAACAACAACAAATAATTACTTGACTTCTAGTTGATCACTTGGAATCAGAAGTGGCTTATATGAAAGGCAAAGGCCTCTAGATTAGCTTACTTTACCAAAATAAAATCTCATCATCTCGTGATTTTTACTTATTTAATTAGGACAGAAAGATCAGACTTTGCTTAGACAAAAGTCTTGTCATTTAACAGAAATAATGCACAGTACAGAACATAAAGTCATAGTGCAGTGGAAAATAATTGAATATTGTGTATGACTCCCATGAGCTTGGAGGTCTGCATCCATATGTCTCGGCAACGACTCAAATAACTTATTAATAAAGTCATCTGGAATGGCAAAGAAAGCATTCTTGCAGGATTTCAAGAGTTCATCAAGATTTTTTGGTTTCATCTTCAATGCCTCCTCCTTCATCTTACCCGGACATGCTCAATAATCTTTATGTCTGGTGACTGGGCTGGCCAATCGTGAAGCACTTTGACCTCCTTTGCTTTTAGGAACTTTGATGTCGAGGCTGAAGTACTGTATGAGAAGGATCGCCATCCTGCTGAAGAATTTGCCCTCTCTTTTAAGCTATTAGGTCACATGGTTGGTTGTTACATATTACATAACATAATATAACGTTACATAATATTGTTTTAATAAATAAGTACAGACAAGAGTTTACTTTACCCAGTGTAGCTCAAGAGCTCCATAACAATACTTCCCCCTTAATTGTTGAGCTTATGGTCCAAATGTGTAATGGGAAAGTTAATGACTTATACACAAATACAAAACCAAGCACATTTGGTCGATCATAATTGATAGTCAACAGATCACTTTGCATATTGTAATAAAGCCTAGTTTTATTTATTTGTTTATGTATTATTTTATTTATTTGGAAAAGCACCATCTGTGAAGATTTTATTCTAATTTTATATATGAGAAAAATCTGTTCCGAAGGACCAGACGACAGAAAATTGAAATGCCTCTGAAAACTTCAAAGGCTGCCGATGATCACATGCCGCTTGTTGAACCACACTGGAAAAAATTGAAAACAGATCCAGAGACTTGCAGCAATGTACAATGAATAAATCTATTGTGCATAGACAAGACAAAGGAAGGCAATGCAGCTAAAAAAAAAAAATAAAAAAAACTGAAGGAGCCGAAGAGGAAAGATACAGGATTTGATCTCATAGTCCAAATTAGTATTTAGTGGATGCTGTTCAAATGAAACGACTCATGGAAAGCCTAAAAATATGTACAAAATACGTACATGTACGAATATAGATAAATCATGCAGTTCTTATGTAGCTGATTTGTGGCATAAAAATGATAGCTTGTACTGATTTGATTATATACCAGAGTAAGTCATTGGACGTGAGTGATGTCACCGTGAACTGTAATTTATTTACAAAAAATTGTATGGCACAAAGCAGCAGGAAAAAATACTACTTCAACCCCATTTCCAAAAAAAGTCGGAACACTGCAAAACGTTAATAAAAATAAAAGGTAAAGGGTGTTTCATGTTTTACATGCACTTGTTTCTCCAAGTGTATGTTTATTTTAAATTAATTCCAAAACCAATGTTTGACCAGAGCACAGATTAATTACTAATAATGAGGTTTAATACTAACATTGATGCAACAAGTTGATTAAGGCAAAAAGGCTATTGTGGTTATACAGTGGGGGCTGAGTGGCCCAAAGTATTAAAACCACCGCCAGGTGAACTGAATAACATTGATTATCACTTATAGGATTATAGGCACCCAAGGTGCTCACCCAGTAACATGGGGACCAAAGGCTAGCCCGTCCGGGCTGATCCCACAACCAACGAAGCACAACTAGCTGAAAAAAGTCAATGCTGGCCATGATAGAACACAGAGCACCACATCTCACCACACACGGAGC
Organism: Clarias macrocephalus; assembly: GCA_011419295.1. Lineage (NCBI taxonomy): Eukaryota > Metazoa > Chordata > Actinopteri > Siluriformes > Clariidae > Clarias > Clarias macrocephalus. The sequence continues at coordinate 29,581 of JAAGKR010006452.1, forward strand.
CCAGTAGGAAAAGAGCCACGGACCCAGCATCCAAACTCCTCAGATCCCAATCTGATCAAGCACACATGCGATTCATCAGACAAACAAGTCTGATCCACACAGAGGCCCCACCCTGCAACCCTCAGCATCCAAAGGATCATTACAACGCACCCCCTGAGGTCTTATGGAGTCATGCCCAGAGAGGCCAGCACTGCTGGAGGGGAACTCTGCATTGTTCCCACAAGTTCTAAAAGAAAACGACAGAAGTGGAGACACATTGACAGGAAAATGTACTGTTTTAATTAAAAAATAAATAAATAAATAAATGTAGTTTCATTTAAATGTTATAAAAGGTTCAATAATTTGACTAAAGTACAAATCATTTTAAAAAATCCTTTTTTACATATAAACTCTAAGAGCAGTGGAGTAATAGGGAATTCATTTTTGGTGAGGATGAGGAAACATGCTCAATAAAACCACTGGGTGATCTGTAAAATTAAATTGATAAGTGTGACACGCTCGTGCATTTTGTGTGGATGCCAGACAGCAGAAGCAGTGGTGCAACTCAGAATTTGTCATTTAATTATTACTAAAGAATTAATTAGCCAGTAAATTAGCTTGGGCAGTACCACTCTGAACTTAGTTTACTTTTACTCATAGAGTAACTGTATTCACAGCAAAGACATCCAATCCTGTATGCAAATGTAGCTGCATGTAGTCCTTTCCTTTATTATTTTTGAAACTTTAGCTGTCACTTCCTGTCCTCATCTCTTCACAATTAGTTTCCCCTGCCCACAACAATTCTTTGTCCTGCTCTTCATAGCTCATGGTTCTTCTGAAAAGACTCCTAATTTAGAAACTACATAATTTATTTTAGTTTCTAACTTGAACAAGCTCTATGTGATCAGGCTTCTAGCACAACAGTAGCTAGCTGACTAGCATCTTTCAAACTGAAGTAGGGGCTTATGTATAAAGCACTCTTAGATAAATAATTAGTATTCTAAGTGAGAAGCCAGTGAACAGAGTCACAGGGCCACCTGAAAGCAACAACAACAATACAAAAATACAGAAAATTGCACAAATGTATGGAAACATTTTACAATACACTGCACTGTTGCTCATGTGACATAATGCTTGTTATGTGACTTTATTTCGATTTGTAATCGTACGTTCATCAGATTATAAGAAACTGTGGCACACTGAAGCACAATGTAGCTGCTTGACTCATTTTAATCACCCCATGCATTTTCTTTAATTCAGTTAGACCATTCATGAAGCATTGCACTATGTAATGCTGGGGAGTCCCATAACATTTCTTAACATATTTTAGGAATATCTTCAAGTGGCATTCAACTCAAACTGGGACTTGTGATGAAGTGTTTAGTTAACGAAGGTGTAAAACCAATCCACATTTACAGAAGACTTAAAGCGCAGCCTCGCGATGAGACTCTTAGACTCGAATGGGACAATGGTACAAAGAAATCACATACATTTGTGAATGACAATCCTGGCCAGTGTGGCTTGGAACCCACTGCAGCCTTTCCCGTGGAAATTCAGAGAGTGGAACGTCTTGAAAACTCCTTGAAATTCGAGGGATGCCAACTTACGGAAAATACCAGTCTTTCTGTGGGAACTGAACACAATTATTCACCAACACCAGTTGCACATTACAGGAACTCGTCTTGCCACATTGCTTGTACAGTTCTGACCTCACTCCAAGCCATTTAGATATGTTTGGGCCATTATGAGTTGCAGGGAGACTAGTGTTTCAAACATGAAGCATGTAGTCTGATTATGGCTTTGGCGTACTGAGAAAACTTTCTACCTTGATGGTATCCAAGAACCAGTGAAATTATGGGATTATTGCATTAGTGTAGCAGGGGATTATATAGAGAAATAAATGTGTTTTTTACTTTCATAACTGTGATATGATATTTTGACCAATCAAAAGTCCTGGTGTGAACACTTCTTGTATTATTAATCCGATAGTCAAGCTTTTAGTTTTTATCCAAGTTGATCTCATATAGAGATGATTTACTGATTCCAGCCATTAAGAAACTAAGCCTTGACTCAAATTTATATTAAATTCCTCCAAAGCTACATAATTAATATACTGATTGAAATTCCTGGCATGCTTTTTTATTGATTGATTTAAAAAAAAAATTTTTTTTTTTACACCAACTTGAAAAAGTTTAGCGCATTAGCAGCACAAGTCCGCTGGTGCAAATGTGTGGCAGTCTGATTAAAATCCCAATAATCCCAATAAACAGTGTTGTGCTTCATGTTCAGTCTTTATACTTTATTGCTTAATAGGATTTCACACCCAGCGACCTTGAGCTTCAGAAACGAGAGTCAAAATACATCTTACTATTCAAAGCCATATTGAAATTTCAATTTCATTTTTACTTTCCCCATTCCACGTCTCCTGCTCATCCCCTGCGACCTTAACCATCTGCATATATAAGCCATGGTACTGTTAGCACGTCTTTCTGGCTACGCTAATAGAAATTTACTTTTCGCTCCATTTGAAGTGAAAGCTAATCAAGAATACATTAACACGCAGATCATCTGGATTTTATCAGATTTAAAGACCGTCTTGGTAAGACTGTCTGTGAGAACAACATGTTTCGATTTCTGCATAACAGGATCTTAGCATGAGGAAAAGAACGTAGCTGCTGATGCATGCTACCTATTTGCACCATTGGGGTTTCAATTGCATTGCCAATGCTGGTCTGCATGTCATTTGTATGAAGAAAAGTTAAAACAAGAAGTGTTGAAAGTGTTGTAAGCTTTCCTTACTCTCTGTCACAAGCAGAAGGAGAAAAAAAATGGAAAGAGCTCTTTGAACAGAGAGATTGCATTGTTCTTCTTTCTCTGTTCTTTATTAAGGTATTCTGAATAAAAGGAAACACAGGAGCCTCTTTCAATCAGATACAATACAATGAAACGCAATTGAGGGGGGGGGGGAGTACCCTAAATAACAAGTTAAAATTTAGAAGAAACATTAGCTATTACTCGGCTGGATTTGTTGAGAGCTTCCATTAGCTTTAGAATGTTAAAAGCTAGCAGACACAAGACAACCACTGGGCCTTTTGAAATCCAGAGAAAAGGGACAGTGAGAGTGGAGGAAAGTATAGTTGAGTTAAGAAAGGTCACAGGGAAAAGAATCACATCATGGAGACAAGCGTAAAGCCCTGGACAGTTTAGCGCAGCAGTGCCTGATGTGACCATGACGACCCCTTGCTGAGGGTCCGCTAACTTCTCCTGCATGGCTGGGGAAAATCATTCAGAGACTGACGATCCATCCTGAACTGCTCCGCTGTCATAAAACAGACATTTCTTTAACATTTTATTTCCTGGCAGCTACATTAGGCCTTCATAACACATACATAACTATAAAGTTACATGACTACAACCATGAATGTACTGTATTCCTTCTGTGTGTTTGATTTAGACAAGCGACTAAATCACATGTCTAAAATCCGTAGTGGCCAAATTATTTTGTCTAATTAGTTTCATTAAGAAGCTCAAATGACAGCTTCATTAATTATTTGCATGTCCTTAAACCAAAGTCATCATGCATTTTGTTGTTATAATTCTGTCATGAAGTATCATGTGAACAGTTTGACAGAATTTTTGGGGGGGGGAGATTTTTACTTATTTTGCCAAAATATTATGGTTGTCTGTTATATCAAGATTGTTTGTATAACAATATTTAATTTGAAAGCAAATTATCCAAGCAAAAGCCGACCTGTCGTGAAGCAGCCAATTTGTATGAATTCTTTCAGTCATGTGATAACTACAGTAAAGTGAAACTTCTGGATCTGCAAAACAGTGGTTTATGTTCTGGAACTGAATGTGTGCAGTAGGTTTTTGAACAATAAATGCAGAAAACTAACATTTACACACTGTTGCTGCTGTTGCAGTCATCCCTGCTTTCATAAATTACAACTATGCGTTGCATAACCTCTGCGGTGTGATTTGGATGTTGTGCAATACTGTGAGATACTTAACATAAACTATGTGGCATACTGAAGTGTAAGCACTGTAACAACTTATACAGGCATTTGTACATTGAATACCTTACATAAACACACTTTCAAAGTGTAATTTGTGGTAAAGTTTAATGTTTGTTTGTTTTGTAATGTTTATGGAAGGACTCTCCAGTATCAGGTTCCTCCAGTATCCCAAAAGTTATGGGAACTAGCTTGATGGGCAAACATTAAGGGTAGCTATAAATGGATAAAAACTTATTTGTCATTCTCAACAAATAAAGCAAGCTTCTGTAAAGTGTGTTGATATGCAAGAAAGAAAGTGATTGAGGATGTGCGGTTATAGGAAAATAATAATAATAATTTAAAAAATAATAATAAATTTTGTGGTGCCAACAGTTACACACATTTTCAGCTTCATCACACCATTGTTGATTATTTGCCTCAGGAGGTTCATTCTTGAAGTGTTTTAATTATTTCCGGGGTTACTTATCTAGTGTCTACCTAGACATCTCTTACATCTAAAATGGAATTGTGCTATAAAATAAAAAGATTATAATAAGGATACTTTTTAAAAAAATAGTTCATCGTCTTTCTTATTTTTTTGTATTTATCGTACTCATTCTATAGCAGGAGAAATGAATGAATTAATATTTCCTTCACTGTTTTCAAAATATTTTAGTTTTTCTAACTAAATAATTTAAATTGTATACTTTTACTTTTGCATATAAAAAGTTACTAAGTTTTAGCACTTGTAAAAGTTCTTATGATAATTCACTTATAAGGTCACACAGGTTAGTTTTGCGCAGTGGCCAATACAGTGAATGAATGAATAAATATTGGGAAAAATTGGTTGATAAATACCTTTTAACTGATCCTTCAACAGAATGGATATGGTTTTACTTCTAAGCATTGTTTTAAAGCTCTTTACTGGACACTATCCAAGCTGGTTGCTCCAGTTTTAATAGAAAACTGTGCTTTTTTTTTTTTTTTGCTATGAAGTTGCACTGCTGGTGAAATTACTTTTAGCGCTTGCCGGGAATTCCTGCTGTCAAAATAAGGCTGAGGGTTCCCGCTTTCTTACTACATAACAGAATACTTAGTTACATATTCTAAAAATAGGATTTAAAATGTTTTTCTTTTGGTGCGTAATGGTGATCTCGACTATGTAGTTACAGTATTAGTAACTTAGTATTAATAACATACAGTAGTTACTGTTAATCGGTAACTACTGACTAATCGGGAGTCTTCGTGTTCTGGACAATTGCAGTCTCACCGATTATCCGCGCTCTTAATGAGTTTATTAGCAACACGAGGGGATGACATTCAGTCCTGACCTCAATTAACAGAAGAATGTCAACAACGCATGAACTCTTTCAGCTTGCATTTTTCAATTTGGACAGTCATTTCCTTAAGGGCCTGATAACAATTGCCATTTTCTTGCATCAAGGCACAAAGATCTGATGACATTCCATATTCGACCTATGTAATTTTTTTTCCCTTTAATATCCTCCCTGAGCTCATCGTCGGGTTGAAAGTTACCATAGGAACGCCTGTTTCCAGAGTAATGGGGAGACGGATGAGGAAAAAAACGGAATCTCATTTGGAGTCTCTGGTAATGCTACTCGGATTCGATGAAAAATATCCAGGATATTAACAATTAGAGTGCAATTGATTTGAGGACAAGGACTTCTAATGTTCTATGGTCTCTTAGAAAATAGAGTATTTGCAGGTTGGAAGGCAAGAAGCTGCAGGTTATATGCATATCCTGTAAAGACCCACACATTATGAAGATCTGGACAGCATCCACAAATCTGCATTTACATGCACAGTGTTTTTCAGACACTTGATAACACACCAACACTCACCCACTAACACTCATGACTGTAAACTCCATTCTATTGAAGGCTTTCCTGTGGTTGAAAATATTAATATTATTTATTGGTTTTATTTTCTTAACTCTTACAAACGTTGATACCAGGGAATCCTTCCATAAATATGTTCATTTTGAAAAAACTTGTACTGTATATGGAACGCTCCTCGTACAACTCCATTTGCAAAATGAGCTTAACTGAAAAAAATCAGTGCTATGATTGCCTTCAAATTATATAATTATATTTTTATATAAATGTTTATATCTATATATGGTTATATGTTAATAAAAACGGTAAGTAATTTCTCACCACAACAGTCTCACCAATGTACACTGTGCTTAAACTCTAACTCTGTAAATTTCAAACTGTTCTCCTTCGTTCACCAAAAATTTCATCATAGTGTAAGTCCTGGTTTGACTTTAACATCCCCTTGTTTAATGGATTTGGCTTGAACCTCCATCATACTTTTGTTGCCTTTAAAAAAAACTTCAAGAGAACTTTTTAACATGCATAAATGTGAAAATAAATTAGTGGAGAAACTAAAATACACTGAGGAAACAAACCAAGGGGAGAGATGCACAAAGGACCAGAGGCAAGATTTGAACCATCAACACTGAAGGTGTGAAGTGACAGTGGTAGCCACTAAGCCACCATGCTGTCATTTTGTTGTTAAGTCAAAGTAATAAAAAAATGCACTATAAGGCTATTGAAAGATTAATTGTAAAGTTTGATAAATATGGCAGCCTCTGCCAAAGATGAACCAAAATACATAAAAAAGGACTGAAATACTGTTCAAACATTGAGACTAGGGAGTGACAAAAATGTCTCTAGCATGATTAGACATATTACTGTTGATGGTGCAAATAGTTTTGAAAGCATCACTTGAGCCATTCCAAATGTTACTTCCTTTACGTATTTGTTTTGGGTGGCATGGTGGCCTTGCTGTTGGCACTTCCAGTGTCAGGGGTTTGAATCTCGCCTCCGGTCTGTGGGTGTGGAGTTTAAATGTTCTCCCTGTGCTTGATGGGTTTCATTAGGGTTCCCCAGTTTCCTCTCACAGTACAAAGACAAGAAACTGTGCTCGGCTATGGGTTGGCACTGCATTCAGGGTTTACCCTGCCTTGTTTTCTGGGACAGACTCCAGGCTCCCTGTGACCCTAAGCAGAATAAGCAGTATTGATAATCAATGTATAATTAATTTTGCTTGCTTTTATTTAAAAAATGGTGTAAGTGATTTCAGTCTTGATTATATTGTTTGATCACAGAGAACAAACTAGTTTGCCCATGTCAGCGTGTATAAATTGGATTGAAACTATCCAGCATGATTTATGTTTAAAAAGAAAAAACGGGAGCACACAAGGGAGCGCAGGGGGACTGAACCATTACAGCTGGCAGCAGATCAGACACCCAGCGTGTTGCTGTCAGTGATGATGAGTGCTTATATTTCTGTAGAACAACTCAGGAAAGAAATCATCCAAATGTGGCCATATGAAAATGTATGGTTTGTATGCGGAGCGTGTAATATGAAGGATCAAAGAAGCAGCATGGTGCAAAATTCAGGACATTCAGGAATTGCATTTGTACACATCAATAATGCTGTATGGAAGAATCACACACTTGCTTGCAAATACACACACGGAATGCAACTTCATGCCCTTGAAGTTGTGGCTTGCATCAGTTTAAACGATTCTTGCATTAAAGCATCCCTTTGTTCCTATCTACGAGTAAATCATGTTTCTTTCAAATTGACATAAAACATTTAATCAAGCCCTCAACAAAAAAATTCTATTCCCGAGTATACTTTTTAAGAAATCTGGTCAGGTTTAGCCTTGTAGACCGATCAACCATAACATTATCACCACCAAACACCAGCAAACTGGTGACAGGGTCATGGGCTCCCAGGACTCACCCACCTGTGGAGACCAAAGGCCAGCCCATCTGGTCCGATCTCACGGAAATGCCAATGCAGCACAAATCACCAATAATGTCAATGCTAGCCACGAAAGAAAAGGACCAGAACACAAAGTGCACCACAGAGGCCCTGTGAAGCCATGACCCAAGGGACCAGAGCTGCCCCGGTGGCACAAGGAGAAACCCAAATCTTTGTGGTTTTAAAGTTATGGCTAATTAATTTATATAAGCAAGGGCATAAATAAGGCATGAAGCATGAGTACATTACTAGCTACAGTAGTAGCGACTCACTCATAGTCATTACTGTCAGCCATTCAACAAAATTTATGCCTCATAAATTTCTCAATTCTTATCGCGATACTAATTGCCCCCTTTTGAGTTAAAAAGCCATTGTTCCATTGATTTGCTCACTCTTCTAGATGTTGTACAATCTCAGGTCAGCATGTTGACTACCCCATTTAGCTCCATAGAGTTGTTATTGCACAAAAAGGATCCGTAGCCCATATATCCAAAAAGGATCTGTAGCCCAGTGGGATAGGAACCAATCTGGCACATGCTCAAGTTAAACCATAGGACAGTACAGTTACTGCCAAAGCTGCCAATTTTACACCAAATTGGGCCAGTTTAAAATGATCCAAAGCCACCAAGAAATCTAATAGATTACCATACAGAAAGGCAACCTGTAAGCACTGACAAACTTTACTGTCTCTCTGGTGTGACATACACTATATAGCCAAAATTTTATTAATTGAGCATGCCTACATCATACCAATGCAGTATTTGGATATTCTCCAAACCTTTTATACAATGTTGGAAGGACACAGTTCTATAAAATATCTATGTATGCTGTTGCTTTACACTTTTTTTTCTCTGGAACTAAGAAGCCCCAAATTGTTCCAGCATGACAGTGCATGTGAGATGCACAAAGCAAGCTCCATGGAGTGTTAAGAGTTTATTACAGTGAAAGAACGCAAGTGTCCTGCACAGAAAACACAGAAAAAAGGGGTACTCAACCCCTGTTGAATACCTATTGGAATGAACTGTGACTGGAGCATCATCGACATCCAAAAAAATGAACACCTGGGCTCACAAATGGTCTTGTGGATTGTGGATGAATGAAGAGAAATCCCAACAGTCAGGCCCCACAGTCTAATGAAAAGCATCAAAAAGGTACTACTATTTAAAAAATTGTAATGACGTTATGTAAGGTTTTATAATATGATGAGAAGGTTTCCATACCTCTATGCCCATAAATCAACCCCCTCACCGTTGTTCCTGATTCTTTATGTGTCTAAACAAGTATACAGTATATATATATTTCCTTTCATCTGTCTGTCTTTGGCTCTCTACATGACTTACATGTTAACGACTGGTTCTTTTGATGTACAGGACCTGGCCTAAAGCTTAAATTTGCTCTCTTTGCTGATAATAAACAGAGATCTTCAGACACATCATGAATGAATGTTCGATAAAACAAGTAACTATATTAGAATCCCCATTTGGAAAAACTGTATAATTGTAGGAAATTAATGCAATTTTGACACAAAATCTGGAATTAACTTTATATTCATTATGTTTGCATTAAATTTCAAAATCTATTTCTAATCTTACTTATCTTAATAATTCATGTACTGCATTTGTAACTTGGATATAATATCATTGCACTAATGAGTGTGTATTTCAAGTGAGAAATATAAGCTAGAATCCTCTGTTCCTTTAGGGTTTAAGGCAAAAAAAAGGTTGGCATATTTTTTAATGAGATAAACATTACATTGCAAACATTTTGCATCACTCTCTGTTTGAGGTCTGTTTACAACTTGAAAGTTTGTATAAAAAACCTATTTGAAAGAAACCACATTGTTTAAGCTTTGATTGGTTATCTCTCTCTGTTATCTATCTCTCTCTCTCTCTCTCTCTCTCTCTCTCTATCTATCTATCTATCTATATATATATATTATTGTTAGTAATAATGAATCAAACACTTGGCAGTGAGCTGTTATAGGAATCTAACCAGTGATGAATTGGTGTAAAAAATTTTGGTTATTTTCCAATAACACCATGTTGTTTTTTATATATAATTAATTATATAAAATAGACATGAACGCAGACGACAAAGTAACAATTACAAGGTCATCTGCTTTCATGTCTAGTTTATATAATAATTATAAAATTAAGAATTATTATTTTTGTTTGTTTGCTTGTTTGTTTTTTTATGTTTATGATTTCATTTTTTTATGAAGTCCATGATGCCGAGGTGGATGATCAGGGATTGCTTGTGGCACCATAAAGTGCAGAAGTGGAAATGTTTGCACACTCGGAAGTAAGTCAGTGGAGCAAATATACAAACTCACATCTCCCCTGAGAACATCTTCACTGCTATTCAGGCACAAGAAGCGCATTTCCCGTCCTGTTCTGTGTTACAGGAAGATGCTCACTGCTATAATTTCCCAGAACACCACGTATTATTCAACCCTTATTAACAACTGATATTAATTATTCTCAAACGTTTTATAGGGATGCTGGATAATTCTGATAGCAATAAAATGTACAGGAGTCACTCGCAGGGTTTGAGTAAAGTCACAGAATATTACCAATGCACCATACTGTCATATGTTTAGGCAAAAGTTTGAAGTTATTGCTTGCATTCAAGAACTACCAGAGATTTCCAAACTATTAAATAACACATATGTAATTAAGCTACAACAACAACAGCAACAATCAGGTGATATTTTAAGACATGAAGGTCAGCTGTTCTGGAATAATTTTTGCAAGAACAGGATTGTCAAGTGTGAACAGGATTGTCAAATTTAAAAAAAAATCATCAAGCACCATGACGAAACTGTCTCTCATGAAGACCATCCCAGGAAAGCAAGAGCAAAACTCACCTCTGCTGCAGAGGAGAAGTTCATTTAGCGTTACCAGCCTCAGAAATCACCAACTAACAGCACCTCAGATTACGAGCCGTTTTTAAGGGTGTACAGGGCATAAGTAGCAGACACATCTAAATATCAATTGTTCAAAGGAGATTATTGAATATTTTGGATAACTTTAACATTGTTTTACAATATAGAAATTCAGGAAAGACCATGGTTTTTCCAAACTTTTGACTGGTGGTGTGTATAGAGGTAACTATGTTTGTACTGTACTTTTCTTTTTTCTTTCTTTCTTTTCTTTGTATGTTTATTCCTTCCTTTCATCCTCCCTAGCTAAGGAGGATAATTGAGGTGGGGGGGATGAACAGAAAGAACTGGATAAACAGATCAAGCAGGATAACCAGGGAAGAAGTGAGCAGGATGAACAGAGGGTGTGTGGTGAATGGAGAGCAAGGAATGAACAGGAAGGTTAACAGTGGTTAACAGAGAGAGAGAGAGAGAGAGAAGAATGAACAGAGGAGAGAGAGCAAGAGGTGAATAGAGGGAGTGGGGTGATGGAAGTGAGAGAGGGATCAACAGACAGAAAAATTAACATGAAGTGATAGGGGTTAACAGAGAGAGTGAGGGACGAAGAGAGGAATTGATAAACAGAGAGCAGGGGATAAAAAAGTAAGAGGGGTAAACAGAGTGAAAGAGGGATGAACAGGGTGACAGAGCAGGATGAACAGAGAGCGCGAGAGATGAACAGAGGTGGCAAGGTGATGGAGAGAAGGAGGGATAAACAGTGAGAACGGACTAATCGTGCGAGAGATGAACAGAGAGAGAGAGAGAGAGAGAGAGAGAGAGAGAGAGGGATGAACAGAGGTAATGAAGGATGAGCCAGGTGGCCAGGACAGACTGTTCTCTCTGCGTGCCTCAGTGGGCCAGAGATCATGACTCACGGCGAGGCAGGTGTCTGTCCATTTACCTGTTGATTGGTCTGATGCCTTGGCGGGAGGAGGCCGTGTTTATGTGGACCGATTTAGAAAAAGCAATCTGTCCAAGGCGACGTCTCTCCACTTCAGAGTAAACCTCACTTAATATCTGACAAACAGCGCGAGCAATGACACGAAATCGAGGATGACATTTACACACAGAGGAGACAGGGGTTTCAACAAGTGCAGAGTCCGGGTTTTCTTAACTTAACTGTAGGTTTGTGCACGAACCTAACTCAGATAGAGTGATAATGTAGTGTAGAGGATGGAAGAATGGAGTGATGTAGTGTAAAGGAAAATAATAAAGTGATGTAGTATAGAGGAAAAGAATGGAGTGATGTAGTGTAGAGGAAAAGAATGGAGTGATGTAGTGTAAAGGAAAATAATAAAGTGATGTAGTATAGAGGAAAAGAATGGAGTGATGTAGTGTAGAGGAAAAGAATGGAGTGATGTAGTGTAAAGGAAAATAATAAAGTGATGTAGAATAGAGGAAAAGAATGGAGTGATGTAGTGTAGAGGAAAAGAATGGAGTGATGTAATGTAGAGGAAAAGAATGGAGTGGTGTACTGTAGTATAGAGGAAAAGAATGGAGTGATGTGTAGAGAAAAATAATGTAAAAAAATAATGTGTAAAGAAAAATAATAAAATGATGTAGTATAGAGGAAAAGAATGGAGTGATGTAGTGTAGAGAAAAAGAATGGAGTGATGTAGTGTAGTGGGAAAGAATTAAGTGATGTAGTTATGAAGGAAAGAATGGAGTGATGTAGTTATGAAGGAAAGAATGGAGTGATGTAGTGTAGTGGGAAAGAATTAAGTGATGTAGTTATGAAGGAAAGAATGGAGTGATGTAGTTATGAAGGAAAGAATGGAGTGATGTAGTGTAGTGGGAAAGAATTAAGTGATGTAGTTATGAAGGAAAGAATGGAGTGATGTAGTTATGAAGGAAAGAATGGAGTGATGTAGTGTAGTGGGAAAGAATTAAGTGATGTAGTTATGAAGGAAAGAATGGAGTGATGTAGTTATGAAGGAAAGAATGGAGTGATGTAGTGTAGTGGGAAAGAATTAAGTGATGTAGTTATGAAGGAAAGAATGGAGTGATGTAGTTATGAAGGAAAGAATGGAGTGATGTAGTGTAGTGGGAAAGAATTAAGTGATGTAGTTATGAAGGAAAGAATGGAGTGATGTAGTTATGAAGGAAAGAATGGAGTGATGTAGTGTAGTGGGAAAGAATTAAGTGATGTAGTTATGAAGGAAAGAATGGAGTGATGTAGTTATGAAGGAAAGAATGGAGTGATGTAGTGTAGTGGGAAAGAATTAAGTGATGTAGTTATGAAGGAAAGAATGGAGTGATGTAGTTATGAAGGAAAGAATGGAGTGATGTAGTGTAGTGGGAAAGAATTAAGTGATGTAGTTATGAAGGAAAGAATGGAGTGATGTAGTTATGAAGGAAAGAATGGAGTGATGTAGTGTAGTGGGAAAGAATTAAGTGATGTAGTTATGAAGGAAAGAATGGAGTGATGTAGTTATGAAGGAAAGAATGGAGTGATGTAGTGTAGTGGGAAAGAATTAAGTGATGTAGTTATGAAGGAAAGAATGGAGTGATGTAGTTATGAAGGAAAGAATGGAGTGA
>JAAGKR010006453.1:0-10000 GCA_011419295.1 Clarias macrocephalus
TTTTTTTTTTTCAGGCTCTGAGAGTCCTGGTGTCTCCATTGGTGTGTTTGCTTTACTGTCTCGCTTCGAGTAGGGGGGAGCAAACAAATGTCGAGATGTCAAAACAGTTTGCGTGGAAAAAGCCTCCGCTTGCAGCATTTTTAATGTCATTTAATGACACGAGATTCCAAATCGTTGTATTTGTGTGTCTCGTATTGCCAGGCAATGGAACAGCCAACATAATGAAGTGAATCTAAAAGGAAAGAATAAATCTAAGCCCTTAAGCTTTCATTGGTTTCATGGTCGGGCGATTGGCTTAACTACAACAGAGTGTTTAACTGTCCAAGTTAAAGATTTTAAGATAAGATCCTTAACTGTTTAAGCATTTTATTGAAAAAAATATATATTCACAGTGCATGTCCAGCAACTGACAGTCAAATGTATTAAAAGTGAAAGGAGAGATTTTTTTTTTGTCTCACACTGGAGCCACATTTAAAGGTCTAGAATGACTGAATAGTACATTTTTCTTTATAGGTACCTCTTTATTTAAAAAAAAAGTTGCAAGAAAATTTATAAATAAAATATAATTAAAACTGTTGTACATTTTTATTAAATTTATTTATATTAATATAAAATTATATAAATAAATTTAGTAAAAAATAAAAAAATAAATACACTTAGTTTTTCTTTTCCTGAAGTGAAGTTAACCTCCTGAGAACTGAAAGTCCACATATGAGGTCATCACATTTTCTTCCAAATACAGTGTTTATATATACAGTATATTAGCGTGTCATATACTATATATATCCTTGTAAGAGCCTCATCTGAGGACTATTGGGTATTATACTTCTGCCAAACGTCTTTGCATTAATTGGTCATAATTATCAAATTCTAATAAAGAGACATTAAAAGGTACAAAACAGGAGGTTATTGTTTTACCATAAACTTCACAAATAAACATTATATAAATACTAAACCAATTCATACTTAACTAATATATCATAACATAATAATTAATTAAATTCATTATTAAATGAAATTTATAATTAAACTAGATAATTTATTTAAAAAAATAAGAATCTCAACAGCTTTGAAGGTGGCATGGTGGTATAATGGTTGGCACTTTCGCCCTGGGTTCGATTCCCGTCTCTGTGTGCATGGAGTTTGTATGTTCTCCCCGTCCTTAGTGGGTTTCCTCCCACAGTCCAAAGACACGTAGGTTAGATTAATTTGGTCTTCCCAAATTGGCCGTAGTGTGAGTGCGTGTATGTATGTGTGCCCTGCTAGGGTGTACCCCGGCTTGTGCCATAATTCTCCTGGGATAGGCTCCAGGTCCCCTGTGACCCTGAATACAGAATTAAGTGGTATAGATGACGAGTCAGCTGTTGAGCTGTAACCTCACTGAGACCTGCACTGTACAGATGTATACACCACTATGTCCTGATGTAAAAGTAACGTAAAAGTTTTGAAATACAACAAACATACGCCATTGCAGCTGAAATTCACTTCATATGGTTTATGATGCATTTCACTGCAAACTGCTATAATACACCGATTCGGCCCAAAAAATCTTTTATACCCACATCAGGAAAATAAAAATAGATGTATTGTATAAATATTTTAATACTAAATGTATTGCTATACATTATATATTGATATGATATTGTGATAATGCTATGATAATGTTATTAATATTATATTCATATAATATACATCACAATATTTTTATTTTCCTGAAGTGTGTATACATTTTTCTGTATACTGTAGATTCTGTTTATAGCTACAGTATATAATAGTTATGCAAAATAATCGCTGCTGTAAAAGAATAAAATTTCTTTAATTAATGAACGTAATACAAAAACAACAAATTTTTTTTTACTACCATTGCAGTTTCCCCAGCAGTTATGCTGCTCTACGATAAGCTGCTATTGTCAACTATGGAAGTGAACTAAACTTTTTGTACTGTAGCTGTTAATGTTTCTCAAAATCTTTGTAATTAAAATGGTTTTCTGTACAACAAAACTTTTTCCCTTGCTCCAGTTTGCTGCTAGTGATTCACTACAAAAACCTTTACATTTTTATTTCATTTTAAAAAATTCACACTCAATCAACATATTATTAAAACTACATTTTATAGTTACTCGGCCAACGACCACAACCACAGACTGAGCTGTCTATTTTCGCAAAAACCGTTGAAGGTGGAGTTATAAATGTTTTTTTTTTTTTTTTAATAATACTAAAAAAATTCACTAAAACATCCAAAACGATTTACATATAATTCAAGGTGTGTTCAAAACAAACCCGGGAATTGTGATGAAATTTCTCATGAATGAAGTGATTGACATTTACAGAAGACCTTAAGCACAGTACAGTGATGAGACGCAGTAAAACATCTGACATGTGCAAACATTTTAAAAAAACATGCTGTATGTCCATGAATGAACTGTACATACAGTCACCACTTCACAAACACCACTTGCACATTACAGGAACAGGTGGGAATTATTGACACATCCTCTTTATAGTCCTGACCTGGTGTACATTTGCGTTTTTTTAACACAAAAAGAGACCAGGCACAAAACTCAAAAAGCAGAAAATAAACTTCCTGCTTATTTCACACAAAACGTTTTTTTTCCTTAAATTACAAAATTTTATTTAACTCGTTTCGTAGTGAAACTCCTAATATAAACACAAATATAACGATGACCAAAATTGACATGACAAAGGAACCAAAAATTGTATGAAAATGGCAGTAATTCTTGCTTGGTTAAAGCAAAACTTTTGTCAAACCCCTTGAGTTAAAGCTGAAAATCCTGATTTTGCTTATATTTTGAATGTTTAAGATGAAAGTTTAATTTCAAATTCACACCAAATATGGTGGTGTCCATCCATCCCATCCATCTAGGACCCTCTGTAGTCCAACCATGGACCGTGGAGGCTAATAGTGACCATTATATTCATTCCTATTTTTACGACTGTGATAGGAACTCCGGTCAACATTCACACACTATGGGCAATTCGGGTAAGCCAATGTCTTTGAACTGTGGGAGGAAACCGGAGTACGCTGGGGAATCATGTAAACTCCAAGCACATAAACCTACTGTAACACGGGAATCAAACTCAGGGCCTGGAGGTCCAAGGCAACGGTGCTAACCACCGTGATGCCGAATATGGTGATGTACATAAGCTAAATGCCAAAAAACCATATCTTCTTCCAAAATATATTGACCCGACTTTATGTATCTTATAAAAAATATTGTTTGTCTTGCCTTTTCGATTAAGTTATGAAGTGATATGTTTTTTTTATTCTTGCTAAATAAATCTTGATAATGGGGAAGCAGCAGGTTCTTGAATAAATAAATTACCACAACAAGTAATAATAAACCTGTTAAAATAAAATATCGTTCAGGATCGTCATCAATAATTTTTGTCCATCATGCGTGACTGCTTTGCTCAACTTTGTTAATGTCGCCATGGCAACAGCAAAAAACAAACCAGGTGCTGAAGTTTAATAGTTAATAATCTGAAGAGTGTCTCGCACAAGACTACGGGTTTGACCAGTAACCGAGGATGTCGACACCTTTCGGACTCTGTGTATGTGTGTGTGTGTGTGTGTGTTTTCGGCATCCAGGTGAAGTGTGTTTTCCCAGAATAACAATGTTCAGCTCTTTTAATGTAATCTACTAGATAAATGTTGTAATCAGTGTAACAAGCAAGCAAACACAACTTAGTCCTGCTAGTCCTGCTCAACCACACACACACACACACGCACACGCGCACGCGCACACGCACACACACACACACGCACACACACACATGCACACACACACACACACACACACCCTACGCCTTTCTTCTTTTGACCAGTGCCATTAAAGTGTCATGTCAGGATAATTAGTGCTGTTACAACTTGTTTAGTGGACTATCAGAAGTGCTGGACACTCTGTCTCTGACAAAGAGACACACACTTTTGCTGTCTGCGTTTACAACCTAAGTGCGTACTTTGGAATTTATGTGTGTGTGTGTGTGTGTGTGTGTGTGTGTGTGTGTGTGTGTGTGTGTGTGTGTGTGTGTGTTTGGGATCTCACAAAGAGCAAATGTGACCTTGTTGACACAAAGCGTCTTTTTCAGGCTTCGCCATGTCTGAGGTTGTTCATCTATGACTGTCACAATGACAACCAAAGTGACTAAACTGCTGCACCTTAAACAAACACGCACAAACACCACCCTCGCCCCCATCCCCTCCCCCACCCCACGCAGACATTGTTTTTTTTTTTTTTTTTACTTTACCTTTATTTCAATACAGGTATTGAAATACCTGTATTTCCCCAAGTTTTTAGCTTCATATAATGTTTTTTAAGCTGTACTTTATACTATATTATTTATATCTACTATATAACTACAGTATACTATACTATATATCAGAAAAACTCTGCTTTCATTAAAAAAAATATATATATTCTTTTCTTTCTTTTTTTCACGTTCTTACAAGTGACTTTACTGTAATAGTCCAAAACAACTTAAAAAAAACAACAACAAACTAACAAATGTATTAATTACACAATATTAATACATTTTTTTAAGTCTCCCCGTGCTTGGTGGGTTTCCTCCTGGTACTCTGGTTTCCTCCCACAATCCAAAGACATACAGATTAGGTTAATTTGCGTTCCCAAATTTCCCGTAGAGTGTGAGTGTGTGTCCTGTTATGGATTGGCACCCTGTCCAGTGTGTACACTATGCCGTAAATGAATGAATGAATGAATGAATGAATGAATGAATGAATGACTGGAATCTAGCCATGTTTTTGGGAAAATTGCAGTTAGATTAATGTTTTGGGACAATATTCAATGTCGAAATGACATATAATGTCTCTTGCTCCAAACTTGATGGTTTTCCAATAATCCAAAAGTGTTCTTCCTCTAACACCCTGAAACTTTCCCAACTTTAACAATGCAACAGTGAAACATTGTTCTTGTTATTGATTTATAGTCAGATTATAGGTCATCTACAAAACAAATCCGTTTCCATTATCAGCTACGGCCAGTCGTTCATTCGCTAGCCTGTTTGTTTCTATTGTTTTGTTGAAGTGAATTGGAGAAAAATAAACTGCTCGTCCAACACCATAAAACGAATCACTCCATCCTGAAGACCCTGCCATGGTGGAAAACCTGAACTTACAAATGATGCCTTTTAATTGGTCACTTCATACAAGATTTGCGATTGATAGACAATCTGAGATAGACAGCTAGGGATAGACAGTTTGAGAGTGACATCACAGTTATTCTTTCTTTCTTTCTTTTTTTTTTTTTTAATCTATTGACATTACAAGGTGAGGTGAAAAACGTGCCAGTGAAAAACAATTCTGCAGTACATAATGTGTCCGGCTTTAACTATGGATGTATGGGGTGTCGAAAATCATGAATGCAGCTTAAATTCTGTTAACTTTCTGCATCCAGGCGAACAAAATAATCTCCTCAGGACCAGACTTACGCCAATCTTTAATAAATCAACAAATCAAGCTTGACTATTTGATTATTGAACACTATTCCACTAGAACTGTTCACTTTCCTTCATACTACTGATAAAAGCACCGGAATATGCCGGAAATTTTTTTTTTCTTGAAACGTTGAGTTGGGATAGACGTTTATCAGTTCACAGAGTGACATCTATTCAACATGACTACAAACAGTGTAAAATTCTCCTTCTCTCCTTTAAAATACGCTTGTAGCAGCATTAGCTTTAGATCAGTTAATATACTTGATTAAATATATAACATTAACTTGACATTAACTAATCAATGGTTCTCTAATCAGGTCCTGGGAGACCACCTGCCGTGCCATTTTCTGAAGTGAAATAGGTGTGAAAGAGCAGGGAAAACACTAAGGGTGTTTTCATATTAGGAATAATTATGTCCCCTTCCCCATTCCACTGCTGGCCAGCCTTCACATCGTTCTTTGGTCTCCGTACTCAGGCACGCTTGCCTGTTTTTACCCTCCGATACAGCAGATGGCAGTACTGTACTTGATCAGTGACCGACCATTAAACACAACAGAAGATGAGGACAAGGCAGTTAACTAAACAGCTATCAACTTCTGTTCTTCTGTAAGATTGCCGCCACATTCGACTCATGCCCGAGTACGCTGGATCATGGATCATTCCCGAGACAGCAGAACGATTGTGTTCTCACTTTGGGGTCGAATGTTCTTGGAAGCAGCCCTGTTGTGAAAGCGCCCTAAAAATGTACAGGACAGAGGGGGTGTTCCTCCAGCATTAAGAACCACTGGTTTAGACGTACCACTAACGTCAGATAGATGGCTGGTTTGTAGCTAACAGTTGGATGCTAGCTAACTTTTTGCTAATTGCTAATTCAGTGCAAAATGTTGATAAGCGTTTAACGTAGTGGAACAGTATTTATAGCCACTCAGGCATGTAAAGATCAAAGTGCTGAAACGTGGCTTTGTCCGAGCTTTATCTGCATTTAGAACGCAAACACAAGACTTCACTCTGCATGGTGAAATTGGGAAATGACGCTATTACAACCAGCACATTACCATCACTGTACAAGGCACCACAAACATCAGAATTCGCCTTCATGGAGTGAAAAAGGCCAGCCAAGCTGTCTATCCTCACACAGACATACATATACAGAAACAAACACACCCAGACAAATCTTGTGTATTTAACCTACACACGTTGCACGGAAAAACCAAGGCTGAGCTGTCTGGACTGGCCTGGCCGTCTCGCCCCGCAGCACGCAGGTTATCTGATTGCGACTCTCTTAAGCACAGCTCACCTCTGAGGCACGACCTCGCCTTAACCACATAGCTCCCATTCCTGACGAGAACCCTCGCTCGGGTCCTGCGCAACTTTTTCAGACACACACTTCTTCCAGCTTCAGCCCCTGCCTCTGAGACAGAGCCTCTGGCCGCGGCCTGTAGATATCCATCAGGTTTTCCGCCACCGTTCGTCATTCCTGCTGCAGGTTTGTCGGCCGCTCTTCGTGCGAGCCTTTGATCCAGTCATGTCATTAACACTTATCTTATCTTAAGGGTTTTTACACAACTTTCGCTTTTTAATCTGATGAGAACCTGCCTAACAGTCCCGTATGATTTACAGTCCACATGATGATTGTGTAACTGCGTTCACCAGCTCTGCTTTAATGCTGATGGGACAGGTCAGTGCAAGACGTCTTCTTCTCTCCACACTTCATTCGTTCTACAAATGGTCTCATGATCTGGGTTTTAATATTAAGTCTTTTATCTAGACACACATTATTAGATGCGTTTGCTTTTCTCACTGTGAACTGACATGGAACAGATACAGTGTGAAAAGGAGCAAATGTTTAAAAAAGGTATTATATACAATATATTTTACCACATAGAAAAAAACCCTCATATTTCGAGCTTCCACAAAGTAGAACATGCTAGAATACTTCTTAGAAAAAATGCTGGTTTTGAAATTATGATGAGAATATCAGCACTGAGCCTCATCCTGTTATATCTACCAAGCTGGAGACACGTAAACAGTAAAAAGACCTTGGAAATGCCTCCATATATTGTATATGTGGCCTGGTGTTGCAACTTTAAATGTGTTGCAACTTGGGCAAAATGAAGAAATAATGAACACCAGGCCTTTATCATTACTGGTGCCGAGACATGGATTCATCACTATGAGGCTGAAAGTAAACAGAATGTAGAGTGTATGGAATGGAAACATCCTCAATCACCGACCGAGAAAAACTTCAAAGGTCCACTATCAGTTGAAAAATTCATTAATGCTTACAGTTTTCTGGGATTCTCAAGGGCCAGTATTGGAACATTATCAGGAAAAAGATTCAACAGTCAACAGTGCTCGTTACAGTGAGACGCTTATTAAAGAGCCGAAGCCGAAACGGCTATCCTAGGATGCCATGATCTTGCATGATGATTGATCATGAAGTCTTGAGGAGCTGAAGGCAGCGGTGCATACGTGGTTCAGAGCTCAGCCTAAAAAATTTTTTAAAAGAAAATATATTTATCTATACTGTATATTAACTGTCAATAAGTTAGTGTTCTGATCTACTGGTAAACTGAAAGGATTTTATAATGTTAGTATTCCTTGTTGGTACTCTAACTGATACTAACTAACAATTAACAGGAAAAAAAGATATTCATATTATATAATATACAGAATTATATATTGTATTACATATAAATCTTACAATATATTGAAAAATACATTAAGGAATTACCACTTTACATATATCAAGAATATATATTCAAACGTATATCTTAATGTATGCAATTTTATATTCAACAATATACTTCATAATATATTGAATTATGTTCATAATATCCATACATGGTCCATTCATATATTGCAATATATTAATAATTACAAGCAATAGTTTCCTATAAAGGGAAATGTATAATTTAATATATTATATTTTACAATCTATTGCCATATTTCTTTTTCCATAAGGGAGAATATGAAAGCTTGTTGACAGATGGACAAAGTGTATTGAGAAGCAAAGAGATTATGTCAAATTATGGATTTGTCTTTTTTAAAACAAATTCTATAGCCAGAGTGTGGATAATTTTTGACTCACCCTTGTATTTATATATTTGGGGTTATTCCCTCGCTGCAGGATCAGTCTATGGACATGTGTTAACCTTTTGGCAGAGGCTGACAGTGTTTTGGTTTATGACGTCATCAATCTTCCCAAGAGCTCCTGAACTCAAACGAGCCACAGCCGTAAATCATCGTTGATCTGTTGAGCTTTTTTCTGGTTTTGTAAAAAAAATGTGACCCATCACATCGAATCAGGGATTAAGTCGCATTTTGGGTGATTTGAATTATGGATATTTTCAGATTCGTGGTTTAATGAGCTCCACTTTGAGATCACATTTATTATTATATCGTGTGTAATTGCTCAGATATGGCCTGTACAAAAAAACAACAAACAAACAAACAAACAAACAAACAAACAAACAAACAAACAAAAAATAGTTGAATCAAAAAAAAAAAAACCTTGGAATCGTATTTTTTCAAACATTTAAATCATAAATCTGTGATGCAATAAGAAAGAGGGAACCCTCAGCCCCCTAAAAATAACATGTAATTCTATCACAACTGAAGTGACCAGCTTGGATAGTTTTCATTAAAGTGCTTTAAAACTTGTCTAGGATTAAAACTTTCTCAGTTCTGTTGAAAGATCAGGAATAAAAGATATTTATCAATCGATTTCTTCGACAATTTGAAACTGACGATTTTATAAATTGCACTCCAGGTTTGGCTGTAGTGCAAAACTAACTTGTGGAAGTTAACAATGCAACAAATGCAGATGGTGTTTATGGTGTGACCACTACAGACAATTCTGATGGTGATTCTAATAACATAGCGAAATTCTATTTGCTGCACTGAATTTAAATAATGCACTTTTAGAAATAAATGTATCAAACAATGCTTATTGTAGAAATAATTAAATATATATAGTACTAATCTTACTACTACTGCAGCTGCTGCTAATAATAATAATAATAATAATAATAATAATAATAGTAATAATAATAATAACGTCCAGACTAAAAGCAATAATACAAATATTTTCTCGTCTTTAACCAA
This sequence comes from Clarias macrocephalus, assembly GCA_011419295.1. NCBI lineage: Eukaryota > Metazoa > Chordata > Actinopteri > Siluriformes > Clariidae > Clarias > Clarias macrocephalus. The sequence goes on from JAAGKR010006453.1 coordinate 9,583, forward strand.
GTGATTTTATACATAGACCTAGTCGTATTTTGAAAACTTGTTTTATGATGGGTTTATTGTCATGTTTTATTCATTTCATTACTTTTTATGTAAAGTACCTTGACATTTTATGGGAAATGAAAATGCGGTATAAGAAACTTTTATTATTGTCATAATTTATATGGTTACTTTTCCAGGAATATGGTCACTTTTCTAAATACGATGTAGCACTCCCAAACTGGCATGTCATACCAGTAGCCTGGGATGTGCATCCTCTCTCAGTGTCCTTCAAGATCCATCCCTCATCATCATCATCATCATCATCATTGCAAGCACTCCGATGCTGGATCTGCATGCTTGGGCTGTCACGCAAGCCTGCAGTACGGTTCAGCGGCAGGCTATTGTGAGTCAGGTCCGTTTTATATGGAACACATGTGTA
>JAAGKR010006453.1:15000-36745 GCA_011419295.1 Clarias macrocephalus
CACCTTCCCTCTTTTATTGAAATGCAGAAAATGCAAAAACAAAACCATTTATTGTTGTTATTAACCCCGAGGACGTCCAAAAAATTAGCAGAGGAACTATTTTAAAGACCTTTCGCCAGGACATATATTCATATATTTATTTATTTTTTTTTAAAGAAGAAAGAAAACAAAAATAAAGAAACCTGAGATTTCCCTGTTAGTGCATCGCTGTATTTAAAAAAAAAATCGCAACGCAATATAATGTACGAAATTCAGCCTTGCACGCAGAAAGCGAGATCTGCACCCACACACACAAACACACAGACGCACACACACTCGCGTTCCATCCAAACAAGCGCTATAGTGATAATATTGCTATACACTCAGGTAATTGGGGGCAAATATAAATGTAACAAATTGCAACCTAGATAGTATTTACACGCCAATTTACAGTCTGAATAAATTAAAACACATCTTCTTCAATCCGTTCGGCTTATTTACATAGTTATTCTGATCTGAATATTACATATAAATAATTAGAAAAGAAAAATAAAACGAGTCCCAGATACAAGCACATTAAGAAGATGGTCATCCGTTGATTTTGATTGTATTTTCTCTTAGCCAGAGAGCCACTGGGTTCAGGGTCAGTTCAGTATTTGGTTCCATCATCATGATTGAAACCTGGATTGAATTTTTTTTTATTTATCTTAATATGTTCCTCCACATCCATTACACTGACTTAAAAAAAAAAAGCAATTTGATGCAAATGCACAGTTTTGCACCCAAACCCCATTCTGAGCCTTAAGCACGTCACTTTGGAGACTCTCGGGTCGGCGACCCGTCCCGCTGTTTCTCCAGTCCACTCACGAGCCTCTGTATGCTCTGCAGTTCGTTCACGGCCTCTTTGACGGGCGCCAGAGGGGATCCGTGCGGCCTGGGTGCGGGACTGCCTTCCCTGCTGCCCGGTTTAGAGGACGACCCCGAGCCCGAGTCTGCGTGATCCGCACCCGGAAGTCCGGCGCTGAGCAGGCTTGAGGTCGGCGGGATCTGGTAGGGGTTAAATCGCAGTCGGGGCCGCGAGCCGCTCAGTAACGCGCTGCGGCTGAGGCAAGACGCCACACCTCCGGCGGGGAGAGACGAAGCCGCAGCAGCCGCAGCGGCCGCCATGTACGTGTACGGATAGGGAAGGAGACTGCCGAAGGGTGGCATGGAGATACCCTATAGAAAGGAGAGAGTGGGTATTATTATTATTATTATTATTATTATTATTATTATTATTGTTGTTGTTGTTATTATTATTATTATTATTATTATTATTATTATTATTATTATTAGTAGTAGTAGTCGTAGTAGTAGTAATAGTATTTGCACGTAGGTATTAATGCTTACTTGCAACGTTCACGTACAGGTACTAAAACAAGCTTACATTACAGCTTAATAAAGTCAAATCATATGTCATGAATCATAATACATAAGAAACTTAAATCAAATGTCATAAATCATATGTACTGGATATTGCCACAGGCACAAAGACAAATGGTAAAGAAAGTTGACAGTACAGGTACTAACAGAAAGATCATGATAACACAACACCTTACTTCTAAAATCTGTAACTGAGCGTGGTCTTTTAATTGTATTTTTTTATTTTATTTTATTTGGTACAACAAACTACAAGCCCTTATAAATGCTTTAAATGCATTACAAGACAATATAGATGACTGAATGTGGCACAAAAAGACAATAATAATAATAATAATAATATATCTAACAGTTGTTCAAATAAAATTACCCTAAAATGGTTGAATTATAATTATTCATAAACAAATATATTATATCTATATATTTGTAAACATTATTACTTTTGTTAATATTAATATACCACTTCACAAAGTGAAAATAAACCATGGCAATAGGTGTGAAATTGTCTTTTACCTGAGACGCAAGCATGTGCGGTGAGAGGTGGAACGGGAAGGATCCAGTGCCAGTGCCCTGAGGTGACAGACCTCCGTTCTCCAATGCACTTGCCCCTGACATAGATGCCAACAAGTGCCCCATGCCCATGGTTGAAAAGGCCCCAGGGGCCATAGCAAACTGGCTTGGGTGAAACAGCAATGGATGCCCTGCTGCACTCAGTGGGTTAAATAAAGGCTGACCGTGTAGGCCGGACAGTGCCAGGCTCTGGAGGTGATTGGCACTGAAGGATGATGGGCCCTCTGTCTGGATAAGCAGTGGGGTAAAGCGGTCCTTGCCCTCCTTCCTGGATGGTTCTGACTCTTTGGGGTTTCCTCTCTCTGATTTGTCCTTTTCTTGGTTTCTGCTGCTGAACGCCGAGTCACTTTCTCTACTTGAGTCTGCGTAGTCCTCTTTCTTGTCAAGGTCAGGTCTATCCTTGACCCTTTCCTCAGTGCTTGGCTTGAAGGGAGATGCTGCTTGTGGAAGAGGACTACTCATTCCTACAGACATTTGATCCTGGTGATCAAACTCTTGATCGCTCTCTGTGGAGTTTTTCTCATCTGTGAGATTATAACAACAAAACCAAGATGTAAATATGAATGTGATGTTCCTTGGAGGCAACTTCATAAATGCCTTTTACATTATGCAACACAACTTTTGACACTATGACACTCTACAGGCACTGCTTATGGTTTATTACCAATAATATCAAATAGCAAGGAAAAATCTAAATCTACCAACAGCATTTAAGCATTTAAGTGCTATAGTTATTTAACAATTATTTTAACTTGCATTAAAGGCTAAAAAAAAATATTATTAAAAAAATTAATAATTTCTACTCAAATCCACTTCCTTCTTTTCAACCTTCATTCTTGCCAGGTATTGGCAGGAGGATTTGTTTCCCTCAGGTCCCAAAGACATGAAAAGCAAATATGCCAATGGGGACATTCATTAACACCCTATAAAACGTGGATTAGTTAAGTTGTGCCCTATAAGACCTGTGAATTAACTCGTGTAGTCGGCATTTAAAACCTGTGGCTTTGGTGGAATAATTTAGGAGACAATTATTGAATTATTGCATTGGTTTATATATTGGTTTATATTTACGTAGGTAAATTATCAATGTCTGAATCTTGTGACAAAAAAAGTAAAGAAAATCTTAACTTTGTACACACCAAGCAAATGTTTCTCATATCGAAATATCTGAAGTATAGCTATTGGGTAGAGAAATTTATTTATCTGTTTATTTATTTAACGTTGTGTTATAGTGGAGGAAGTCATAACCCACCATTACCATGGCTATTATATTTACGAGTTTGTTTTTTAGTTAAGAAACAAAGTTATATATAACCCTAATAACTTTATAAAAACAGTGTGTTCTGTGAGTGAACAAGTTGGCCAGGTTTTAAAGAACATCATAATAAAATGTGTTCTCTGAGTGGAAAAAAATAAAATAAAATAAAAATCACTGTAGCACTGTTAAATTACCCATAAGGCATTTTGCACCTTTAAACAAATGAGCACAGTAGCTGTATGTTTGGATTATATGCATAGAACCCAAAAGTCTGTACATGAGAATTTTGTGGAATGTATTTTTCAGCTAAGGGGGTTTCTGGCTGGGTTTCATGACTGGCTAAGATTGATGATTAAAAAAAAAAAAAAATAAAATGAGTATTATGAATCAATGTGTGTATATAAATAAATCGAAAAAAAAAAGTAAAGTACTGCAATATACAGATTTGCCAATGCAGACTTAAATGTATATAATGGATAAAATCAATGACAACAGTTAATAATAATAGATGCAGATGATCTTCAAATTAAAATATTTTTGGAAAAAAATTATTTAAGTAGATAGAATAATAGACATAGCAGTTCATTATGATTGTACAAATTGAAAAATATATCGATGCACACACACCTCGGCTGGACCTGTTGAATTTTATGGGGCTTGTTGATGATCCTAAAGGAGAGTCAAGCGGCTCTCTGGTGCTCGGAGGGTCGCAAGATGAAGCGTCAGATTCCGCTCCGTCTCCTTTGGCGCACGCCTCGTCATACACACGTAGTGCCGGCAGACTTAACTGCTTCCTGAGCAGCACATCATCAAAACGAATACATTTATACAAGATCGCCTCATTTTCAACCGATGCAGCATAAAAAAAAAACACAACCAGATTCCATATTTACAAGCTGATTACCGTTTCTCTCTCCTGCCGTTGCCGGTGTCTCTGAATCCCTTGGCGAAAGGGTTGTTGTCGATTTTAAGCTGCGTGATCTATGAGAAATCAAGCAAAAAACATGCTGAACAGGGTTTCTTGTTTAAAAAAAAAACAGGCGAAAAATAATACAATGAATACAAAATGTAAAACTAATTAATAAATAAATCACTTATATACATAAATAAATAAATAAATGTATCAACCTTGCACCTTGAAATTCCTGTTAGGTGCACACAGTAGCACCCATTCAACGGTTCCCAGGTTTCAGATTACTTTTATTCTTTTATTTTTAAATTTTTTTATTTATTTTTATTCTTGCAAATTTGGACACGTTTTTTTTTATTTGGCGTTTTAGCATTTTATGTACACAACTTGCCCTGATAGATTATAGTAACCAACCCTAACAGCCCACTTTTGGTTCCGTCTATTGATTTGGCTTGTGATAATAAATAAGGAATAATAATATATTTATTTATTATTAATAATAATATAAACAACATATTTATTTATTATTAATAATAAAGAAATAGCGTTTGTAACTAGTGTATGTAGGATCAGTAACATTTCCACTTACAAACCCCCAGAAACGTTGGACGCTTCTAATTTAAGTGATGGCTTGTAAAAATCTACACACCACGTGTTCGCGTTTTATAAAAAGCAAAGCCAAAACGTCGATCTTTCGGCTCAAAATCTAAACATCTGCGCTACATGTAAACATTTTCTACTTTGTCGAAAGCAAACAATCGTGTTTGAAAAAAAAAATGCTGACTTGCATTTAAAGACATCCAGCACCCAGTAGCCACGATCAATAGAAAAAGAGAATATGATAAATGAATTGTTATATAGACAAATCAAATCAAAATAAAAAATGCATTCATTGACAAAGCATTGTGGTTCTCAGCCTGTTTTAGTGCAGCTATGTCACAAATTTCTTTAATTGACCCAAATGCATGCCATAAAAAAAGAAATTCTTGTGGGAGAAGGAGAATTCCATTGAATTTAATGGAAGAACAATTTCCTGTAGGCCATTCACTAATAATTGTAACTCACCTTGTCGTTTTGATAGGCTGTTACGGCTATGAAGTCTGTTTCTGGAAACACGTACGTCCTAAAAGTACTGTAGGGGAGCTTCAGGATGTCGTTGGCTCGAACAATATGGAACCTGGGTTGGTATTTGTGCATCGAGTTTAGGATAGTCTGGAAAACAATTGGCTTTGGTTAGACATCTCTGTTTATTTCATATAGAGTTAAATAGAGTTAAATAGAGCAAAAAGTTGGTCACAGTTATTATTATTATTATTATTATTATTATTATTATTATTATTATTATACCGCTATTTTCGGTGTTGTATTTATAACATTCACAATTGTTCACAAGAATAAAAAGGTCCAAGTGACAGGAACACATTTCAAACAAACCATTCATTATTCTTTGTCATTAATAATAATAATAATAATAATAATAATAATAATAATAATAATAATAATAATAATAATAATATGTTGTTGTTGTTGTTGTGCTTTGTAGCCACTACAAGGAGAAGCATGGGTTAACCCTCTGCCGCAGACTAGAAAGGCTGGCATGTGGAACGTGGTTTTCCTAGTACCCCATGGCATTTATTTTTAAAGCAATCACTCGGCAAGCTTTCCTCGCTAAATTGCACTTAAGGGGCCGGTGACTGAAAACACTTTGGGGATCTAACAGTTTCCTCTCGTGCCTCAGGATAATGAGATCCAAAAAGACGCCAAAGGTCGTCGTAAGAGGCCCATGGAACTCCTAATGAAGGAACATGACCAGGATCGCTGCGGTAACGCTTTTCTTCTTTATGTATTTATTCATTTGTGCTTGTTTTGTTTTCTTTATTAGTATTAACCCACAGTATGGTAATCGTACGTTATTGTGGCATATACATGGAAACTCTATTAAAGCATTAAAGAAGGGATGGGCTGTATTAAAGATGGGATGTGGGTTAAACCTAGAAAACTCGAAAGCTTGAGGCCAATTTTTTTAAAACAATAATCACGTAATTAGAGCAGCAGTAAAGAATGTTTGCTTTTGAAATCAATTAATAGATTAGCAATAAAAGGATCTACCAGGGTATAGCTAATGTTATTAGCATTCGAATAGGGACGGTGTTGTTGTTGTAGATGACGTCAGAAAGCGTGAGACTAACTAAGCCTGTAATTTCTAGATGAAATGAGCACGAAATGCTTATTACTTAATTTATCTCCTTTAGATTTATGTTTTTACTAATTCATTCACTGTTATTTCTATTTGAGAAAATGTTACTTCAAGACCAATACTTTTATATACCTCTAGACATAAAAAGACAACAACAACAACAACAATAATAATAATAATAATAATAATAATAATAATAATAATATAGCCAGATGTCATCTTTAAAAAACATTAAAAAAATAAAAGCATTTTGTTATTGGCTTAACAAAAAAACAGGCTTAAACACACACACACACACACACACACACACACACACACACACACACACACACACACAAAAGGCTTCACTTACGAATCCGTGCTTGTCGGAAATGTTGTTGGTGAGTTTGAGCTTGTGGAAGGTCACCGGTTTGGCCATCCACTGCTCTCCGGTGGCGGGGCTGTCCGGGTGAATATACATGCGCTTGGGCATCTCAGGGTCCGCTTTTCCCGCGACCATCCAGCGAGAGTTGTGGAATTTGTAGCGACAGTCGTCCGCCGCAACGATGTCCATCAGCAGGATGTACTTGGCCTTCTTGTCCAGACCGTTCACGCGGACTTTATACGGAGGAAACATTCTCCTGCGCGCAGGGAGCACATACTTTTGAATCCAGGCCATAACATCGATAAAGCAGCAAAAATACGCATCCAAATTTCTGTAATTTGCAATTTCTAAAATCAAAAGCAAGCAATGAAAATTAAACGCGTAAACAAGCATTTAATAAAACACTAGGCCTGTTATAATCTGTATTATAAACGGTGGCATATTACAGAAACTTCAGCTCTAACCTTTGTTTTAAATACATCCAAAACACAGTCTTCAAGTCATTCAAAATATGACCAATCGTGGGCTTATTATAATATATATATATTTTTTTAATTCACAGAACCTACATGGTACGCAAAACCTGTTTAAAAGACTTCCTCAGAAATGTCCTCAAAATGACCCCATAAAAGAACTGACTCTGAAATCGTGATTGATCTGATTTACAGTGCAAATAGCACCCTAAACATCATCGCGAAATCTGTTCACAATGATTATAACGTGGATGCAAGAGAGAGAGAGAGAGAGAGAGAGAGAGACCAAACAAACAAATAAACTAGCGAATAAAGTGTTTGCTTAGTGTATTATGATCCAGCACTGACCCATGTCATGTAAGTGGGCTATTTTGCACAAGCAACCTTTATCCTGAACTGGTCTGCTAAACAAATTAAACATTTATCTTTGTTTAGGCAATTTTCGCTCTCTGCAGAAGCAACCTCGCCACAATGTGAGATAAAACAACAACAACAAAAAACAAAATGTATATTCGAATGGTTTTATTATATTAGTATTTATTATTTGTTACTTTTTCATTAAAGTTCTCTGTATTTAACTGATAACAACACGAAAATAAATAAATAAATAAATAAATAAATAAATAATAATAATAATAATAATAATAATCTCCTTGTTTAAAAATATTTCCTAATGTTTTATTCTCTGCTTTGAGTGTTTAAAATATACTATAAATAAAAAAAAAAAACTTCTTTATATTTGAATACACAGTCTTTGACCTTTATTCACAAAATAAAATTGTTTAGTAGATACCTAGACTTTTGTTCTTCTCTTAAAGATTTCTTCACCATTTAGACAAAATTAAGTAACGCTCACCTTCCCGATTTGGTGATGACCATTTCAGTGCCGAGTTTATGAAACTGATCCCAGAGCTCCTTGGCATCGAGCGTCACTTTGGGGTCGTCATCTACCTCCTCCTCTGGTTCGAGGCTCTTTAGTGCGCGGAGGTGCGCGGCAGCGGCTGCCTGCTGCTGCGGGTGAGAGTGGTGGTGATGGTGGCCGTGCAGGGCCGCGTGCAGGCCCGCCTCCGCGGCTCCGGACAGAGCGTGTTCAGTCAGTGGCTTGGGAAGAAGCCCGAGGCTCGGGAAAAAGGAGGCGGGCTGCGCCGCGGCAAGGAACGCCGACACGGGGAAGTCGGCGGGCCGGTGCGCGTGGAACGGGTGATAAGCCATTGCGCCGGTCCCCGTGAAAACCGGATCTCTCATCGGTGCATCCACTGGGAAGGAACGAGGCAAAGCTGTAAGAAGCGAGAATCAATTCGTGTATGTCCGGCTGACAAAAAGGAACAATAACCGGCTGATAAAAATCGCGCAAGAGTGCGCCGCCAAGAACTAAAGAGCAGACGTTTCCGCGGCAGAAGAAAAGAGGAAATGACCGGTCACAGGTTACTGTTAGTCCTGCTGATGCTCCAGTGCAGTGTTTAATATGTTATCATCCGTCAGACAAGCGACATTGACACTTCACGGATTTTCTCCCTCTTTCTCCAAGAAGCTTTTTTTTTCGTCAAGACGTACCGGATAATAAAGCAGCTCCAGGAACACCCCAAACTCATTCGGAGCTCAGCGTGAGGGAGGTTGCGTCTTCAACACTTGGGTGTCTTTTGCGCGTCCCTCCGCCTCTCTGCTCGCCCACACTAATGAGCCAAAGCGCCTTGATTGCCGATTTTACGCGTTCCGGACCAATCGCGGCGCGCGGTGGGCGTGACCTTAATAGATCGAGCCAAGGAGGCGGCGCCGAGGAAAAGGAGGAGGAGGAAGGGCAAAGGGAGGCGGAGAAGAAGAGGGGTTGGAGTCCGAAGGTGTCGGAAGCTTTTGCAGCGAGAAAACATGTCAACAGGATAAAATATTAACCAATGACATGGAGAAGATGTGGAAATCCCACCCCTCCTCCTCCTTCACCCCCCCCCCCCAAAAAAAAAGGGCAGGCGAACAGCAGAGAGAGTGAGAGAGCCTTCTCAACACACACACACACACACACACACACACACACACACACACACACACAAAAGAAAGTCATTTAGCACTTTTGGGATAGTAACAGACTCATTTAGTTTATGAATTAGTGACTTTTATGATTAAATTATAATAAGGAAATAATAATAGGGGAAAATATAAATATAAGTACGTGTATAAGGACATTACATAATTGATTATATATGATACTGTGTTTTGCGTATACGTTATGGTTATTGGTTATTGTGATATCATGGCGGTTTTTTAGAAGATTTTTTACTAAAGAAAAAAACGATTTAAGAAAAAACACTTTTTTTCATTATTTTGGTTCATGTGATGTCAACAGGAAACCCCAATAATGGACAGTTATTAAACAATAATCAGTTATATTCTATCCAGAATGCACAAGTCTAATTAGTTTTCTTACATTTTGTGATCTATCACACTAGTTTCGCCGATTCACACGGAAACTGTCTAATCAAATCTACAAAATAAAACCAGACACCCCCCCCCCCCTGGCCGCTCAGAAAGCTAAAGCGCGGCCCCTTTAAGGCGCTCCGTCAGCGCGCACTGATTAAGTGGGACTTCTCTATTTGTTAAAAGGGCGCTTGGCGCCAGTCGGCTGGGGTCCTACAATAAGAACCTGGCCCGTGTCACTTCATATTTACCCCCTGAGTCCTCAAACGGCGCGCACCCATCCGCTCAGTGCTCCCATCACCAAACAAATCCACTAAAACCACATTATCAGTGCGCGGCAGCCTAATTAACTTTAAACACGTGTATTCGAGAAGTTTCACGTTTTGTTAACTTTTACACACTACACTGTGCGAGCAGCTAAGAATGCACGCACACTTGGATTAAAAAGCAGAGAATGAGTGCTGCAGGTGTTAATTCAACCCGGACGATGTTTTATTTGAGATGTGCGTGGAGAGAAGTGGTTACTGGTACTTTACAAAAGTGTGATGACTTTTTGCTCACCGCACAGCACAGACATTCATTCATAAAGGTACATGACTTCATCCAGTAGTCCCGAGAGAGAGAGAGAGAGAGAGAGAGAGAGAGATGGGGGGTGAAAAGGAGTGGGACTGCTGCAGGTTTTTGCTGTTTTCCTGCTTCTCAAAACATTGACATTGTCTCTCGGGTTCAATCTTGAACATCATCAACGTTTTCTCTCCCCCCCCCCCCCCCCCCTGTGGGTGTGAGTTTGTTTTTGGGGATGTTACACATCACGGATGAAGGAGCACCAAGGACCAAACTTGTGCATCAAAAAGCAGCGTGTTCAGCACTACATGGTAAGATGGAGCGTCGCTAATCTATGCAACTTCCACAAAACGTGTCAGGTGGACTGTTTGCTTGGAGGTATTCCAGTAGGAATGTTTTGTGGACTGTGAAAACGAATAAAACATGACAAAACAGAAAGGTGACCATTTTTCTCCATTGCTTGCATATGAAATGATTGATCGTTTTATGAGCTATCAAGCAACAGTTCATAAATTACTATAAATTATTTGTATCAGACATCAAGATACGAGTGTTTCACTGCGGAGTGCTTCTTTTCTAAAAAAAAAAAAAAAAAAAACCGAGGCGTTTTTTCTTGCAAATGCTTAACGTCTTATAGTTACATTAACATTTTTTTTGATTTATAATTTTTTTATTTACCTTGTATTATTAAAATGCAACATATGATGAGTCTTGTTTCCGAGAATCAGCCGAATTTGACTTAGCCTAAAAATGAAATACATTCATTTTTTAATGTTTGTAAGCAACGCATTGTTTATTTAATATTTAGCACAAGGAAGCACCGCCGGCGACTTTGCTGAGGCTGTCGGTTTTTAAAAAGCTCACTGAAAGCAAACGCATTAACCCCACACGAAGGAAGTTGATGATTTGCCGTGTATATGCTCATCGAGCTAATTATATAAACAGCAGTCAACACGGCGCTCGCGACTGTTTATTTGCACTGGGTCGAGTGCATGAAGCCCTGTAACTACTGCTGGATGAACACACCTACAGTGTTGCAGCAACACACATGCAGGGTGGAATTAACACACCTACAATGTTGAACCAGCGCTTAAAGCGTTTCTCTGGAGCTAAAAGGAAAGAAAGGCAGAGTGTTAATTCAACTCCAGACACTTTTATATGCGTGAGGTCTTCCACTCATTCGATGTCGTAATCCCAGTCTAATCTCACCAGAGAAAGACCACTGGCAAACAAGTAAAAGCACTTTGTTAATATCGTCAAGTACAAATATTGTTATGAAATATTTCGGCTTGTATCCCACCGCAGATTAACAGTGGCTTTGAAGGTCTAGACTCTTCGAAATTAAAGCTGCATATTTCTTTGGACTTGGTGTAATACTATCACCGGTGAATCTATTGAACCTTTCACAGCCAGCAAAATTCTCCGTGTTGACTTAAAACTCTGGAGTGTTTATATATGTCCAACTGGTGGACACAAAGTGATTTGGAAGTAGTAAATCAACACTCTGGGCGTTAATTCAACACTGAGGGTTTAATTTCTTTTGTGTATATTTATAACTTATAAGTCTAACTTGCACTATAAGGTGAATTGGCATTTTGATGATAATTAAAGCTACACAGAATGAATTTTCCCAGGTAAAAGATGCACACCAATGTTGCCCCCAGTAGCATCACAGAGACAAGGAAATGTAAAGGTATAATTTTATAATAAAAATATTCAACGGCATAACCCTTTGAAGTGTCTGATAATATGAAAACACAATTTTTTTTAATCACCTTATCTTATCTGAGACTAGATGAACACTGCAGTCGATAATGGAACATTTTCCCAATTTCGCTTTCAACAATTAACAAATGATGTGTTGTCACGACTAAGAATGAAATGTTTAACCTTTGGTACATAATGCGTAATTCAATTTACACAAACAGAACCTGCAAATCTGTAACTTGACTTGACAAAGGTATATGAATAAATATTTTCAGGTGTGCCATTTATTATTATTATTGTGTTATTTGTGTTCATTTACTTCTTGTTTAGGTGTAGGCCCAGCCGCCTACGTTTTGGGAACAATGTCTATATAATACGTCTTTACAGAAATACCGATTTCAAGCAAAGCGATCACAAAACACTTGGGAAGACAATTAAAGTGTTAATTAAACACAAATAGTGTGTTAATTGAAGCTTTATTTAAGCTTTTTTTCATAAGTAATAATTCAACACGTTCTTTTTCAAAATGTGTGTAAAGTGTCTAAAATTCGGATGAAGGAGAAAGAAGACGTTTGCATAAAAATTCTTATCTTTATGCAAACGAAACTAATCACGACGCATTTATTACAAAACCTGTCATATTTTCATAGGTTAGTGTAACCTAATACTTTTACAACTAGACTATAAAAACACAAAACATCATCTTTGCTTCCTTTCGGTTGTGTAAAATTGAAGGAAGTCAAACAATCGAACACAAGACGCAAACCCAGCACGTTACACAAAATAACAACTACAGGTCCATCTAATTATGTAAAGTAAACCTTATTGCAAGGGATGAGCCTCATTATTAAGAGACCACTGATAATTAGTTATTAACACAGATTTATCAACAGGTATGCATGCTTGTGTTTAACCTCATCATAGATCATCATCATAGAAAAAAAGAAAAACAAAAACACGTGTAATTGTACTTATTGAAAAAGGACCGAACATTAAACTCCATAATGTATCTGCGATACGTCGCATGTTTGGCTTGATTCTAAGAACTCTTTGATCAGCAGTTCATGACCTAAGCTTCCACTCTCTAATGCATCAGCTTTCAGTTAATGCCTCCAAGTATCAAACAGTTACATTTCTTAAAAAAAAAATATATATAAATGCAATAATGCGAAAAAATACTACAGACAAAATGTACAAAGCATAAAATGTCCGGTGGTTCATTTTCATTCCTTTTTTTCAACTTGGTGTCCTATAAGGAAATTACAGTTTATGCTACAGCGTCAATTACTTAGGGACGTTTCTGAATACCTTTGATTGATACTATACCAATATTGTGAAATAATAATAATAATAATAATAATAATAATAATAATAATAATAATAATAAACAAATAACGAATATTTAGAATGGATTGATTATTTGCACATAAATATTATTAAGCAAATAATTGCAAATGTTTACAGAATCATCAAGTAGCTCCAGGTTCATTGTGCCAGAAAGGATACTGACCACTTCTAAACCCACAGTCAAGCAAGACATATTCTCTCAGGAAATAAGCTCTGCTATTGGAAATGATATAGGCTGTAATAACAATGTACCAGTGTAATAGTAGCTTATAGTCACCGCAACCACCCACAAAACAGCTTTCATTGAACAGGGAGACGGAAATATTTACTGCGGAATAAAACTGAAATATTTTGTGGTTTGTCCTTATTCGAAAGTTTATTAAGTTTAAAATAACTCGAAATTTCATAATTTGATAAAAATGTATACAATCATTTTTAAAAGGTAGCGTTTAATTCGAATATTAATGCAATAATATTAACACCCTTAAGCTGTTTAAATGTAAAAAAAAATAAAAAAAAAAAAAATCGGAATCTGAAATTCCTAACAGGTGTCATGTAAAATTGTACAAGTTTCACCTAAATGAGCAAATTCAAATTTACAAGTAACAGCAAGTTCATATCAAATATCAAATAAAACCACTCGTTTGTTTTAAATGTACATTTTCGAGAAAATAAAACCACAAACCGGATGACACAGATATTGACTTTTAAGTGAAGTTACATCTTCTTCTAAATTAAAAAACAATATAACAAGGGTTATAAAAACATAACAAATGTGCATGTAAAAGTTCTGCAACGATACGAGTAATGATTAACATAAAATAACGGAAAATTTGATAGAACAGCCCAAACGTAAATTGGTCAAATTGGTAAAAAATAAAAAATAACAATAATTATTGTTTAAAAAAGCTATTAAGATTAGCTTTTTAAAGAATGTTTCTGCCATTTTGCTTGTCTAACGCTAATAGATTTTCTGTGTTTGGGTTTAATTGCGCCTAATTGACTTATTCTGCATTTCAATTGATTGTTTTAAGTGTGGTATTTATTTTAAATTTTCAAATATTTTACGGTGCCATTAATATAATTAATGGTTATCTTTAGTGCGCGAAATCTAGAAAAGCAGCAGCAACAACAAAATCAACAACAACAAAAACAACAACAACAACAAACACAAAAGGCTTAAATTGGTACTGGAGCTTGAAAACAGCATAGCTTTGTTAAATCTTTGATACATGAGTGCATCAATACACTAGAGTGTGTGTCCATGTCTGCCTGTATGTTTCCAATAAACCACACTAAAAGCGAACTGTAGGGGTTGAAGGCCCACTTTGTTTCGTTTTGTTCCGGCAACAAAAAGCCCAGATTTGGGGGTTTGTTTTGTCTAATGGCATTGTTTTTGGTTAGAAAAATGCCTTTCGTCTCCAAAACATTGCCGTGAGTGAAGGTAAAACCTCAATCCATTCCTGTTACCCTAGAAAATTGATCAGGTCAGATGGCTGCATTATATTTTCTTTATACCACAAATTAATTCCAGATCTTACAGAAAAATACACAGTAATCTTAATTATATTTTAAAGACAATAACTAATAAAGCCTACAAATAAAACACTGTAAATTCAGAAACAATAAAATTATGGAATAACATGTAATAGTTGCTATGTACGCAGTGTGTACAGTATTCTTTGTAGGTAAGTGGTGAGAGTAACATGAATAAAATAATAGGCAGACAAGGTGTCCTGTTAAGTCATTTAATATTTGATGCTTTAAAATGTTTCATAAGCAATGCATGTTACAAGGGTTCTTAATATTTGTGCTGTAATAAATTTTTTTTTTATTTAAACGGCTATACAGCCAATGTTTGCACAAAAGTGTCTTTGTATCCATACAATTTAGTGAGAAAATGAACTGTAAAAAAAAAAAAAAAAAGGGTCAGCTACTTGGATATTGGAGATTTAATCCATTCTATATCCTGCAGAACCATAAACATTTGATTCAACATTTAACCAAAGATTGCCTTTCATATAAAATGCTGCACAACTGTGTATTGGTGTTAAATGTTCTTTTTCAGTGCTCCCAATATACATGAATGTGGCCCTAAATGTTTGAGATGCCTTAAAAAGGTCACCCATCCATCCCGCTTCACTGGGTCGATCCACCACTGATCAAAGGCAGCCAAAGGCGCTGGGGGTTCAGCTTTACTTGTATTAACTTCACAGGTCATTCTCTCTGCACATCTACCTTGCATTTTTTAGAGGAAAACTCTTTAGGTAGGTTCAAGATCATATGGTGGTTCCATGTGGGAGGAAGCGTCATTAGACTTGGACAGTTAACACACACATGCACCGGTATTTAAATCCAGACTGGAGCATCAAACTAGATACCTGTCCAAAAAAGAGCAACTAACTTTTTCATGGTCTTGTTCTGACCTTCCCTTTTTGATTTCTATGCACAACTGATAAAGATGAGGATGATACCAATAAAGGAAACCAACAATGAATGAAGTTATGGATATCTGTTTTTCCGGATGCTCAAACAAACAGTGAAGGAGGAGGGGCAGAGAGGGAGAGATGGGGTTGCAGCGGTATGACAGTGCAGGCCTGAGTGAGGAAGTGAGCTCAGCGCTCCCACACAAGACGAATGGCTCCCCAGTTAACAGGGGTAATAACTTGTAATCAAAGCCATAAGACAAGCCAAGTTTTGGGCTTGGGTGGAGGGGTTTGAAGGGGTATTACTTTCTCTTCTCTTCTCTTCTCTTCTCTTCTCTTCTCTTCTCTTCTCTTCTCTTCTCTTCTCTTCTCTTCTCTTCTCTTCTCTTCTCTTCTCTTCTCTTCTCTTCTCTCCTCTCCTCTCCTCTCCTTTCCTCTATGTATAGCCCATGATGAACCTGGTCTTCTAGCTGCAAATCCATAAGAATCCACTTGAAACAACTTGTATGAAAAGCTATAACTATTTAACATTAAAGGAAGGAGAGTGTTTAGAGGGTCTTATGTACAACTTCATTCATATAATGGCCCCTAAAACCCATTGTTCGTATTTTGTGAAGATCAAGTCGGCCAAACAAAATGAATGCCGCATGTTTATCCCTCTTGACTCAGCAACGCATACCTTCTCCCCTTGCAAACCTTCATAAAATGTACACTGTGGATTTGAGAGGAAGGCACAAGAGAGAGTGAGAAGGGGTTCTGCTTTTCCTCAGTCACCACAGCTGAAGGACGAGCGGAGTCCTCCAACTCCCCCTCCGATGGGCCAAAAAAAAAACGCCCATCCACATCTGAGGGCAGGAAGGAGATCATCAATCTCAGGTTGGCGACGCCACTTTCACCTCTCCGCTCACACTCCACACCTGGGACACATTTGACATCATGTTAGGTCACGTTGTCCTCTGGTGGAGTCAACGCCGGGTCGAAACAGTAAAGCAACAAGCCCATCATGAAGCTCTTCCCTGTGATAAACAGGAAGGGGGCCACAAGGAAACTTTCTTTCTCTGGTTTATGTTGCCAGTGTACTAAGATTTTGCATTTAACTTGGTAATAATAAGATAACTGGTTAAACATAAAACAAGGTGAGTGCAATTGCTGGTAATGATGCAAAGCAAACGCAAAAACATTTCAGCCAGCAAACATTTTGGCAATTGCTCATTAATATGTAAAGACCCATAGAATACTGTATATGTAACTTTTAACAAATTGATTTGTACTTCATTTATAACACCAGCTGATGTGGCAAATAAGGCAAAGAATGCTTCATTATGAGTGCTTACATGAATCGATTGGTAAATCAGCATATTGAATACCTTTCTGGACATCTAAAGGCAGCTAAGGACTTTATCAAAGCTTAATCTGTAATGATATCACTTTCCCAGCCCAAGCTTGGGCCCCTGTACCACTCCGAGCCTCCGCTCCCATAGGAATGCAAGCGTGGCTCATTACACTAAAGGTCTTAAGCTGATGAAAACCATTTAAGACCTGAAAGCCTTTCTTGTGTGGCCTAATGTGACTGCATTCTAACACTTCTCAGACACTGTACTAAAGGTAAACATGGGGAAAATACAATAGTTAAAAAGGGTCTTATTTAGTCCTGAGCTGTTTTTCCTTTTTGTACTTTTCTATACCATTTTTTTTTTCAGACAGTGTATCTCATTCCCAAAAACAAACTTGAAAATCCCTGATACATTTGTATCGTTTGGAGTTGCTGCATAAAACTCAGACTCTGTTCTTGATCTTTTGCTGTCTGAGAGATATAAGAGAACCAGCACAGCTACTCTCAGATCAGGCTTCTCATATCTCCCCAAAAAACTCCTCTCTCCTTTTTCATGGAAATGTCCCCCCAGATTAAGAACACATTGCCCCAAATGAAAGACTTGCGGTGACAGAGATACATGCAGCAAGGCATTAAGCCTGCAAAACCGAGATGGGGATCAAAGGGGGGGGGACGAAGACGTTCGTAATCAGAGGGCTGCGTGCCAGCATTGAACACGGATGACTGGAAACGACCCCCTGCTCCTGTCTCTCTGCCAATTTAGGCATCTCTATCACAAGATACCCGTCAGTAAGCCACACCTGCCCCAATCCTAACCATGTGGCCCCTCCTTCTCTGATTTATGTCATTTCAAGTTTAATGCAGCTGTCTCCTGTTAGCGATCTCATGTCAAAATGTTCCTTGGAGGAACCAACTCCAGGAAGGAGGTAGAAGAGACTATTTCATCTTCATCTACCCCAATCAGGGTTCATTAGAGGAGGCCAGTCTGCAAAACATCCTTACCTCTTTGTAGCATGTCATATATAGAAGATGCGATCGTGTTACAGTGAATAGAGATGCAAAATGCCATCTGGCTGAATCAATATTTGTCCAGAGCCAGCATGACAGAGTACGCTTGCGTGAATACATTAAATCATTGCAGCTATGCTGTTGACATGAAGTACATTTTTAGGAAGAAAATATATTACTTTCTGCATACTTTCCCATAATTCAGATCAGTTTCTTAGTCCCAGCCATATAACAACTGAGAATAGTAGAATTTACACAAAAGGGGTACCAGTAGAGGGGGTGGTTTGGCAGCAACTTTGAATCAACTTGAAACTCTTCCAATATTTCAACCTTTCTTGCTCTTAAATCATTAGGCAAATATGCAAGCAGGCTTTAGTTTTACCTTTTCATGAGCTGAGCTTTGATTATCACAACTTACAAACTATAAAAACCAACCAGCATGTGTTGTCACACTGATCTATGTGCAGTGGGTTAATAACAGGTCTGATGGCATGGAGCATTGCTATCATTAAATGTGCTCGCAGACATTGCAGGTGGAGTGGCGCAAATCCAGCGCCACTTTCAATTAAGCTTTAATGAAAACCCTACTGCTGCTTGGCTGTTTCCTGGGGCATGTGAGCTCTACCCTGCCAAGTTCAGAGTTAACCTACCGACCCTGGATGATATCTTCTTTCCACATCAGCCATTGGCTCAACCCAGATCCAAATCTGCTAGGCTTTCAAAGTTCACATGCAAAACATTGCAAACAGGGAGCAGAACACGATTCGTTTGAGTGATTAGGCATGGTGTAACAGCATGATCGAATGTACACACTTATGGACTACGTTATACGGAAGAACAAACAGGAAGAAAGTACTGCGCCACTGGTATTGTCATTCAGTCATGTGACATTGTTTTCAGCATGCAGTCAGGCCAAGCGTCTAGAATTCAGGTCTAGTTCTAATGAAATGTGCCTTCAATGCAGAGAAGGTCTACCTAAGCAGTAATATGGGTGATAAGTCACGATGTCAATTTCAGAGTAATTGTAATGTGGTATAAACTAAAAACTTCAATTTTAGTCATTATAATATATTTTTAAATCTGTATCATTTTAAATACATAATTGGATTCGGGTTGTTGGTTTGACATTTACAACTCCTTATATGTTCAAAGTAAATGGATTTAAAATATTGATAACAAACAGTATATCAATAATAATTCCAAAGGAATGGAAAAGCAGAGTTTCTACTTTACAAGTATCATGATTTTTAAAAATTAAAAAAAAATTTTTTTTATCTGGGTGTTCACTTGATGTTCACAGCAAAAAAAAAAGAAAAAAAAGCTGTGTTTACAGACCTGTGATTGGTCGTAATTCAATCTTCAGTACGGTATTTAGTGTACGCACTACCTGAGCATTATGCTAAGGAGGGCTTTGTGAGAGCTTCATGACCTGATCTGAGCAATATTAAACCCAAATCAGAACTTAATTCAGCAGTGTACCTAAATAACCGCTAAAACATATAATTGGACACATTTTGCACAAGTTTTCCAAAGGAACCTACCACAAAATGAAATAAAATTACCATGAGTAAATGCTAGTCTTTAGTTAAAACCTTTTTTGTACATAAAAATGCTTCCAGAATTTGCAAACGAAATCTCACAAACAAAATGAAATGAGTTACACATGGATAAAACATCATATTTAGAGAAATTAGCCATTACCAAATGCATGCAAATGATTCCATTATTAGTCTGAAAATTACTTTGAGATTAGGCTCAAGACCAGAAGCTCTGCAGCTGCTTCTAAAGATTGTGAAGGAAAACAAAAGACTATTGAATTAGCAATTTTTGAACATAAGATTTATAATATCTTATAGGTATGATTATAATATTCGATAGTGTGTCAAACCTAGAATGGACTCCAATGTTGTAGAATTGGTCTTGGATCAACTCTAATAACCAGATGTGGCATCAGACCTCAATACTCAAGTAAAAGTACAAGCACTTGCCTAAAAAGTGTTTTGAGTACAAAAATACAAGAACTCCACAAACAAACATATTTTACTGTATGAATGTGTGATTCAAGAATATATACAGTATACTTGTAACCTTGCCTTAACAAGTTCACTTGAAAAAGGATTCACAGCCCAGAGACCAAGGGTGGGATTGTTGCTCAGGTAACCATCAATTATTTCGGTGTTCTAACAAGTCTGTGCTTTCATAATGACCTGCCAGTCATTTCTGTCAGGTTTGACTCATGTTATTGTTTCTTTCCTCCTCCCGTTGCGGTAGCTTAGGTCATACGCTCATGCCGCTCATATGAGTGACAGCATAAACGCTTATGTCTAGATTAGAAAATCCATGCACTGTTTGTTATCACCATCTATAAAGTAACACGTCTCTATTTAGGGAGTAAAAGTACAGGTTTTAGAAGTAGAAGTAGAAGTTTAGGACTAGAAGTAAAAACTATCAAAAATAAAAAATACTCAAAGTACAGATACAGAAAAAACAATCACAAGTACAGTAATAAATAATTTGCCACCTGCCAGGAAAAAAATACCTCAGTTTGGGATAAAATGTATTCAAATATTGTATTCAAATATGTATAAAAATCCACAAAAGACATGTTAACACTTAGTTAGATGAAGAACCACATTTGGTAACTTACAAGTGACAGTTTTAGTACCTCAAAAAAAAAAAAAAAAAAAAAAAAAAGATTTGTAGAATATTTTTTTTGCACATAAAGCTATGTGTTTTAGCTTTACCCTTTATATACATGTTTCTTGTCTTTTTTTTTGTTAGAAGAATTATCACCCTTGATGCGCGAGGAACCATATATGGTAACTTCCTGACCAACATAAAAATCACAACAATGAAAAATAAAAAGAATAAACAGTAAAATAAATAAATAAATAAAAATAATAATAATAATAATCTTGGAAAAAACGTTTTGAAATATTTCAATATTTCAGGAATTTTACTCTTTTAACTCTTTTAACTTTTCTAAATTAACTCTTTGCAATATAACATTGTTTTATATAGTTTTACCTAATACAACTATACCCTCCATCCACTTACTATGATTTTTTTTTTCAATGTAACCCTTCTGGCTTTCAGAACAACAAAATTAAACTTAAAAAGCATGAAAGCAGAGTCCCTCCAAAAATTGAAAAGACATGAATTATAGCAATTAATTAGTGTACAGCCTTTTTAAACGGGCAAACTAACAGACTCTTGCACTGTACAGATCTTCAGCACAGGAAAGGTTATAAAAGAATGTGGGCCCTCCAGCTCTTCCTGAGATTATCTCATATGGACAGAAATGTTCAGGGTTGTTCAGGGTAACACGCAGGTTTTGGGATCCATTTAAATGAAGGCTACCGAAAGAACAAGAGCAACAAAAACAAAAAATGAATCGTTACTCTTCTTTTAAATGGAAATGAAGTATAGTGGTATTGCTGCTGACCCATTTTCTTTCTCAATTCACCTTGCTCCTCCGCATTTCTTCCCTCCATCCTTCCTCGCAGGCTGAGCTCTGTCCATGTCTGTGACCTCAACCCTAATGCGATCCATAATGAATTTTGTGTTAGATTAGGTCCATAGAAATGGAGGCACAAGCACAGCGTACAAGTGTCTGGGAGTCTATGCTGTAATCGAATGACGGACCGAGTAAAGACAGAATTTTCAATTAGTGGGAAGGCGAGCGAGCCAGCGTGGGTCCCCGCTGCTCGGCCTGCAAATGAATAGGGCCAAATCGAATCACAGCCTAATAGACGCAGTGCACGAGAGGAGGGAGGGGGGG
>JAAGKR010006454.1:0-42808 GCA_011419295.1 Clarias macrocephalus
AGATTCATACATTTCTCCGCCATGCAGGAAATCAACAAACAAACAACAAACTGTGGAGTGGTGGACATCATCCATGGCACACACATTCAAATAATTATATTCATACACATTTTATATACGTACTAGACGTAATAGATTTTCCATTATAAGCACTTCATTTTCATGGTGTATGCCCGTGTTTCACACAACTCTGGGGTACATGCAGCAAACTGACAGGTGGCATTGATGCTTTCACAAATGTACTTTTCATCTTTAGAGGTAAGAGTAGGGCAGAATTTTACTTTCATTACTTTACATTTTACTGCCATTTTTCTAAATCACTTTGATCAGACTATGACAGTCCTATACAGCTCTATTATAGGGGCTTTAAACAGTTGTGACTGGAGCAGTCTGATTAGGATAACGTCATGCATTTGAGTAACGCATCTGTACGTTTTGTCTATGTGCATAAATATTTCACACGATTGATGCTAATTTCACCATTTCACTTTTCCACAATTTAAAATTGTGAGATGCTTAGTAAATACAGGACCTGGGCAAAGTCGTTCAAATCCTTGCTTTTGCCTATTTCTGCTGCGTCCAACCCTGGTAAAAGTGCATTTTCTCATCTAAAATTATTCTTTGTCTTTCTGCTGTTCCCTTTCAGTGGTCACCCTATCCTCTGCATCCTCTTCTCTCATACCAACCAACTTCATGTCCTTTCATACATTCAAAAATCTCGTCTTTGGTCTTCCTCTAGACCTCCTGCCAGCCAGTTCCAAACTCAACATCCTTCTACTGATATATTCACAATCTCTCCTCTGAACATGTCCAAACCACCTCAGTCTGGCCTCACTAACTTTATCTGCAAAACATGGGTTGCCCCTCAGATGAACTCATTCTTGATCCTATCTATCATTGTCACTCCCAAAGAGAACCTCAACATCTTCATCTCTGCTACCTCCAGCTCTGCCTCCTTTCTTCAGTGCCACTGTCTCTAAGCCGTAGAGCATCGCTGGTCTGAACACTGTCTTGAACACCTTTTATTAACCTGCTGCACATCCTCCCCATCTCTATCTCTCTGCCTCGCCAAGCTGATCAACCTCTTCCTCCTTACTGTCCATTTTCAATTTCAATTCCTTCCTGAAAACTACAATCATTCTTCCATTTTCAACTTCCACCATTTCATTCTCCGCACTCGCACTGCTTCTTTGTCCTCTTCACCTTACACACCACCATCCTGTCTTGTTTGGCAGTCACTGATCTCTTTTATATTACAACATTGACACTAGATCGACATCAATACTGAGTGCTTCTGCCTCCGCTCTTATATGTCACCCTATGTTCCTGTCTCTTCTGGAAGAAAGTATTCACTACTGCCATTTTCATCCTTTTTGCAAAGTCAACCACCATCTATCCAGGTAGATGACAAGTAGACTTGCCCAGAGCATCTACAAAACAGCAGGTCTTTTGGAGGTGTTCCTGCTATGCAGTGGTTAGTACCTACAAAAAGTGGTCCAATGACGGACAGCCGGTGAACCAGCTATAGGATCATGGGCACCCAAGATTGATTGATGTATACTGTATGAGTTATATTCCACAAAAGAGCTACTGTAACACAAATTGCTGAATAAATGTACTCTGACAGTTGTCCGCATACACACTGGATTGCAGCGTGTACAGTATATGTATATACACCCTGAGGAAAGCACTGTTTGTTTGCTTCTGCATGCATGGGCTCAAATATCCTTATGATTTACCAATGTCCCTTTGATTGACATGAGAAAATAAGTACACCAGCCCTCTCGCATTTAAACAATACACCAGTCAGAAGGAAGTTTCACTCTGGGATTTTTGTTTTGTTTGTTTTCAAACCAGTCTACAATTACATTTACTGTAACATCATAGAATGTCACCTATGCTATATACGATAATTTCCTCAACAGCTCTTTATTGCTAATAAAGTGAAAGCATGCAGATGAATGCTTTTCTATTTCAGGAAGCTTTATTTCACAGTGTGAACACTTAATTAGTTATGAATATATAGCATAGGTGTCGGTCTGTCCTGTAAGCTTGTGCAGACTTCCAGACTTGTCTCATTCGCTGTTACAGAGGAGCTGTCCGAAGCAGGGTGACATCATCCAGATTAAGCACAGAGAACCTCGCCAAGGCAGCACCACCATGCTGGAGGACACAGTGTTTGAGATGAACCAAAACTGTTTGAACCTCAAAAATACAAACCCCTCACTAATCATCTTGAGGAACTGGAAAAGACACATATAAACACACACTCTTAATAATACACTTATACAGTCCTTAATTATCATGACATGATTGTTGAATATGGAATAGATGTGGGATTGTTGCTCCCGGATGCTTTTAGCTTCTTTGAATGGTGTGTGTGTGTGTGTGTGTTCAATTTCAAATTTATTGAGGTGGTGTACAGAAGCAAAAACAAACACCTTTTCTTACTGTCCAAATATTTATGGAATGTAGTACAAAAAAGAATTTCTTGTTTAAAGAGCTTGTCTAAGCATTTTTCTTGTTAGAGGAAAAATTCTATAACATCCTTGACCCATCAGTGCATGGACTCTACTCGACCTCCGAAGGTGTGCTGTGATATCTGGCACCAATACATTAGCAAAACAAATACTTGTCCATCTGTTTCTATGTGGAAATAAAATAAAATAAAAAAAAAATATATATATATATATATATATACAGCTCTGGAAAGAAAATAAGAAATCACTGCAAAATAATCAGTTTCTTATGGGTTTTTTTTTTCATGTATTAGTGAGATGAATAGTTTTGTTACATTTTTTTATGAACTTCTGACAATGTTTCTCTTAAATTCAAAATATAAGAATATGTATTTAATGTATTTAAATGGCAACATCACAACACATCAAAATAACCCAAGATCATGCAGAATTAGCAGAACTTTCATAACTCAAATAAAACCAAATGCAAATAATTTGTAAACAAATTTTGTTAATGCTTTGGCTAAATAACATTAATAGATCAGTATTTGGTGAAAAAACCCTGATTAGCAGTTAAAGCTTTCATGCATTTTGGCATGCTGTTTACCAGTTTTTCACATTACTGTTGGGTAACGTTATACCACTCTTTTTGCAAAAGAAGCAAACAGCTCAGCTTGGAAATTTTGCCATGAATATCCCAAACAACTTGTAACTTGAACTTCAACTTCAAAACTGTGTATTCTGTCCCCATCCATTTGAAGAAATTGGTTGACGCCTCTGGTGCTCATATTGAAATTTAAAGAATTGCTTTAATTTTCCTAAGAAAATAAAGTGCATGTACAATTTGTTTAAAAACATTTGTCAATATATTTGTATTATATAGACTTATTACCAAGTTTTAACGCGTAGTTACTTTTCATCCACCCGGTAGATGACGAGTAAACTTGCCCAGAGCATCTACAAAACAGCAGGTCTTTTGGAGGTGTTCCTGCTATGCAGTGGTTAGTACCTACTAAAAGTGGTCCAATGACGGACAGACAGTGACCCAGCTATAGAATCATGGGCACCCAAGATTGATTGATGTATATTGGTTACATTCCACAAAAGAGCTACTGTAACACAAATTACTGTATATGGCCACTGACTGGTCAGGTTGCCCATGCTGATCCATCATCAAAAGTGTTTCAATATACACGTGAGCAACTGAACTTAACCATGGATCAGTGGAAGAAGGTGGCCTGGTCTGAATAATCACGCTTTCTTTTACATCAAGTGAATGGCCGGGTGTGTTTGCGTCACTTACATGGGGAAAGATGGCATCAGGATGCACAGTGGGAAGAAGGCAAGTCAGCGGGGCAATGAGATTCTTTGAGCAATGCTAGGGAAACCTTGGGTCATGACTTTCGTGTGATTGTTACCTTGACATGTACCACCTGTATAAACATTGTTGCAGACCAAGTACATCTCTTTATGGCAACAGTATTCCCTGATAGGAGTGTTGTCTTTCACCAGGATAATACCCCATGTAACAGTGCAAAATTTAATCAGGAATGGTGTGAAGTACACATGACAAAGGGTTCAGAATGTTAACTTGGCCTCCAAATTCCAAAGATCTCAATCTGCTCAAGCACTGGTGAGAGGGGCTGGATAGACAAGTCTGATCCATGGAGGCTCCACCTTACAACTGCAAGATCTGTTGCTAATGTATTGGTGCCAGATATCACAGCACACCTTCGGAGGTCTAGTAGAGTCCATGCACTGATGGGTCAAGGATGTTATAGAATTTTTCCTCCAACAAGAAAATTGCTTAGACAAGCTCTTTTAACAAGAAATTCTTTTTTGTACTACATTCTTATATAGTAGACAAGTGGCAGTTTGCTCCATTTACATTTAGGCATTTGGCAGATGCTCTTATCCAGAGCGACTTACAAAATGTGCTTTAAAGTTTACATCATTGGATAGATAAATTAGATACCAAATTTATGGTGGCGGGGGGGGATTAGTCCAAGTACTGGAGAAACAGAATACGTCTTGAGTCGTCGTTTAAAGATCGTCAAAGTCTCTGCTGTACGGACATCTAGAGGAAGTTCGTTCCACCACCTAGATGCCAGAACAGAAAAGAGTCTGGATGAATGCCGCCCTCGATCCCTGAGAGATGGTGGGATGAGGCGAGCAGTGCTGGAGGATCGGAGGGAACGTGGTGCAGTGCATGGTGTGCTTAGAGCAGAGAGGTAAGTGGGTAAGCTTTGTAGGCAAGCATCAGCGTTTTGAATTTGATGCGGGCAGCTACAGGAAGCCAGTGCAGGGAGCAGAGGAGTTCGGTGGTGTGGGAGAACTTGGGAAGGTTGAAAACGAGACGTGCTGTTGCATTCTGGTTCAGTTGCAGAGGACGAATTGTGGACAGAGGCAGGCCTGCCAGAAGTCAGTTGCAGTAGTCCAGTCTTGAAATAACAAGGGACTGAACAATCACATGAGTAGCCTGTGAAGAAAGAAAGGGGAGGATTCTTCTTATATTGTAAATAAGAAATCCACAAGAGCAAATAAGGTTAGCGATGTGTGGGGAAAATGACAGATGATTGTCCACGGTTACCCCAAGATTGCGGGCAGTGGCTGAAGGAGTGATTTGTTTGTTGTCCAGGGATATCACAAGATCTTGAGCTGAGGATGAGTCACCAGGGATGAACAATAGGTCGGTTTTACTCAGATTGAGCTACAGCTGATGACCTGCCATCCAGGATGAGATGTCTGCCAGACATGCTGAGATCTGGGTGGAAACCTGAGTGTCAGATGGAGGAACAGAGAGAATAAGTTGGGTGTCATCTGCATAACAATGGTATGAAAATCAATGCAATTATATGACCTTACCAAGGGACCGGGTATAGAGGGAGAACAGAAGAGGACCAAGTACTGAGCTCTGGGGGACACCAGTAGAGAGTCTACATATGGAGGGTATCTACATCTGCCCTATCACCTCATATGACCTATCTTTTAGATAAGAAGCAAATCATTGCCACGCTGTTCCTCAAATTCCAAAGTTTGTAAGAATAGATAATAGAATCTTGTGGTTCACTGTGTCAAATGCAGCTGACAGGTCCAGGAGGATGTGGACAGATGACAGTTTAGCTGATCTACCAGCATGGAGCTTCTCAGTGACTGACAGAAGGGCAGTCTCTGTGGAATGTGCCACTTTAAATCCAGATTGGTTGGGATCATATTAAGGTTGTTCTGTGAGAGATAGTGAGACCTTTGGTTATAAACAACCCTTTCAAGAACTTCTGATGGGTCCCTTGCCTTCTTAAAAGCAGCAGGAACATGACCAGATGATATGGAATGGTTGATGATGGTTGTGGTGAAGGGAAGGAGGTCTCATGAGATTCCCTGGAGCATTGTGGAAGGGATTGGGTCTAATGAGCAGGTGGTGGAGTTAGAGGACGAGATGATCTGCTGAATCTCATCAGATGACAGGTTGAAGAATTCTGCTAAGGGAGGGAAGGGAAGGTCCTGAAGTTCTGCTGTAGGTGTTTGGTTGGGAGCGAAGGACTGGTGGATTGCTGCAATTTTCCCATCGTAGAATGTGGCAAAATCGTCGTCAGTCAGAGAGGAAGGGGCAGGAGGAGTCGGTGGGTTGAGTAGTGAGAAGAAGATGTTGTGCAGTTTGCCAGAATCATGTGCAGAGGCTTCCAGCTTTTCTCTGTAGAAGGCAGTTTTGGCAGAAGTCACGTCACATGAGAATTTGGAGAGAATAGTCTGGTAAGAGACAAGATCTGCATCAAGCTGCAATTTCTTCCATCTTCTCTCTGCAGTTCTTAATTCTCTCCTGCTGTTGTACAGTACATCAGATAGCCAAGGAGCAGTACAAGACCTCTTCCTTGGTTTAAATGACAGAGGGCAAAGGAGATCTATAGATGAGGAGAGAGAGGAGAGGAAATGGAGGAGTCTGGGTCTCGGAAGGATAATAGGGTGCATGAAGACACAAAGGAAGGGGAGACAGAGTGAAGGTTTCTGAGAGTAAAAGATAAATTTTGGTGGTTAGCTTTACACAGAATAGTAAGGGTTATGGTGAAAGATACCAGGTAATGATCAGATTTATGAAGAGGAATAGTAGTGATATCTGTGACTAGGGAAAGGGCGGCAAAAAACGAAATCGAGAGAATTCCCTGCCTTGTGTGTGGGAGCGCAGCTGGTTAGAGTGTAAAGAGTAAAAGAAGGAGTTTAGGAGAGGGAGAAGGAAAGAGGATTGGAGTTTGTCAGAGGTGAGGTTGAAATCTTCTAGAACAGTGAGAGGAGTGTTAGCAGAAGGAAAAAGACTAAGAAGCATGTCCATTTCATCCAGAAAGTTTCCTAGAGAACCAGGAGGACGGTAAATAACTAAGATGTGGAGGTTAATTGGAGAGGGTACCTTAACTGCATGAAATTCAAATGATGAAAAACTGTGATGAGACAGGTCAATAGGTGAGGAGGACCATTTCTTAGACAGCAGCAGACCCGTACCACCACCTCTGCCAGTTTCTCGTGGAGAGTGAGAGAATACATAGGCAGAGGATAGGGCAGCCTGTGTAGCTGAGTTCTGAGGAGATATCCAGGTCTCAGTTAGTGCCAGAAAGTCAAAAGAGTAATGGGTAGCTAGGGCCGAGATAAAATCTGCTTTCTTTACAGCAGCTTAGCAGTTCCAGAGCCCACCTACCACCAGTGCAGGGCAATGAGACAGTACTGGAGGATAGATGAGGTTTCTTGGAGATCTGCCTCTGCTGTGCCTCCATATGCTTCTATGTGCTTTTAGAATTAAGAAACAGGGAAAACAGATTACAGTGTCACATAGATTACAGTCCTCACACTATACACAGAGGGAAATGAATTCCCTGTTTGAGACATGCGTTATCATAATCGAAGTTGTTTCAAATACATTTCAGTTGTAATATGTTGTGAGTGATATTTGTGGTGAGTCTCCAGAGCTGATGTTGAGCACAGGAGGCAGCTGTCACTGAAGTTCCTTGTCATGGCTTGAATCAGGTTCCTGAAAATCATGTGACAGATACATGCTAGATATGTTGCACTTTCTAAGAAGGCGAAACCCTGTGGCCCAACAAAAAAAAATATTTTTTTGGCCACAATGTTTTTATCCCTCCTTCACATGCAAGAACCAAAAGCACTTCCACATCACAACACATTTACATCCAACGTGGTTGGCATAGATACATTCCTTAACTTGATTTCACTTTTCTGTGTAATTTATACCATATGTACAATATTGTTTGAAGTTATATGTTTATGAAACCATTTATATCAGTAATGTCTATTATCAGTAAATAAGGACAAAGACATGTGCTGTTAATCCTAATTAACTGTCCACACATCAGATTGGCAGTAATACAATAAGTTACCTGTTAGACCCTCTGCTCTCCACTAGAGGTTGCTGTTTACCAATAGAGAGCTTTCATGAGACTTTATCTCCTGTCACAATGGAAAGTCTCAAAAAATTTAACCTTTAATTTGATGGTCACATGATTGCAACAATGATGGTGACTACTAACATCTTCAAAGAAAGCATAATTTATTTAAAATATAAAAACAATTGTGTAGATAACTGTGGAAGTGTGTATAACCTTTTGGGCCCCACTGTATATCCAACTAACAAAGTGAAATTTACCTAATGCTGATCAAAATAATAACGCTGTTAACACATGATGATCAAGTGAGACTTAAAACCTTCACTGCCTTTCTGTTTTCTCTTTATATAGTGCTTATATTCTTTATATTCCTGCTGCTTCTCCAGGGCCACAAGTACCCTGTGTTTTGTGGGGGTTTTTTTGTTTGTTTGTTTTTACATATTATAGTTTGTTAATGCTGGACCTATCGACTTATTTCCACTAATAAATCCACAAAAATTATCGAACTTACCTTGCTGTTAACCTAACAATTGTTTTCTGATTAGTTGATTAATCCTTTTTTTGAAAAAATAATAACCATACCATTATACTGTACCATCTTTTGTCAAAAATACTTATTTTACACATTAAAAATTTGCAACATAAAAAATAAAGTGGCAAGAATTAATTAGTCATGTAGAAATTTAAAAAGCTTTTGCCACTGATCACAAAAGTTAAGATTCATCCAGTATATACCTAATTAGAAATGCTTTTGTTTTGACACTCTGGCATGGGCAGCATGGTGGTGTAGTGGTTAGCTCTGTGAGCTTGCATTGTCTGGGTTTGATTCCAACCTTAAGTCTCTGTGCATAGAATTTGCATGTTCTCCCCATGATTGATGGGCTTCCTCCTGGTCCTGGTTTCCTCCCTCAATCCAAAGACATGCAGCTTAGGTTAACTAGCATTCCCAAATTTATACGTACAAGCCAATGGATTGCCACCATCTCCAGGATGAACCCTGCCTTGTGCCCAAAATCTCCTGGCTCCCTAATATTCTGGCATTAACTTCCATAGACAGTGTTGCATAGTGTGCTGAGTATGATTTATTACAATAACTAGTGCTGATTGTGATCAGAAATGTATTTGTATTATTTATCTGCAAAACATAGCTTACAACAGTAATGTGACATTTAGTTTTATAAGTTAATGTGCTCATAAACAGATGCTTACAGCTTGCCAAAGCTCTAGAAAACAGCGTTTCCCTACTGACTGCTATTATTTGCTCCAGGAAATCTTCTGTTACATTTTTGTTTAAAACACAACATATAATAACACAGTGAATATTTACAGGAATTAATAATATACAACAATCTGAGCAAAACTTCCTGCAGCAAATTCCACCATTTTAAAAATAAAATATTTATTTACAATTTCTACTTTAAATGTTCAGACTTAGGCATTTGGGCATAAAATAACAGTTTTACCATGCGCCACAAGAATTAAGAATAAATATAAACATTGCAAAATGCTGACACAATCCATAATCAACATATGTCGATACATGATTCTACCCCTAATGATAAAAGATGTGTAAGAAACAGAGACACTGGACTGATTGCTGGACTCAAGCAGTCCATGAAATCAAGCAACAAAAATTCCTTTAGAGAAGGTTTAACAAATGGTTTATGCAACATTTGGCTTCCATGCGGAACTTTGCTGTTTAAGTAAATTAATGTAACTTAGCTTTTTAGTATTCAAGAAAAAAACAAACCTGCATAATAAAAGAAGTGAAGTCAGTAGATCAGGGGTGTCAAACTCCGTTCCTGAAGGGCCGCAGACCTGCAGGGTTTTGTTCCAACCCTGCTCCAACATATATGCCATGTAGTTTGCAAATAAGCCTTAATGATTTGATTAGGTGGATCAGGTGTTTTTAATTATGGTTGAAGCTAAACTCTGCAGGTCCTCGAGGGTTGGAACAAAACCCTGCGGGTCTGTGACCCTTCAGGAACGGAGTTTGACACCCCTGCAGTAGATACACAGGAGGCATTTTTCATGTGGGCTATGCCTCTCCATCCATTCTTCTCTTTAATGATCTAATGGTCTAATAGTCTAAAACCTAAACTTCACACCACAGTTAACTACTGTTCCATGAAATCAGGGAATGCTTTTTGATGAGGATGTTCATCTAGTTAACTACACAACACAGTCTGTGTGTTTACAGAAACAACAAATGGTGCAAGAATGTTGTTGTGGTCTTAAGTTACAGTTACTGATGACGCCTTCTCCACCACACTCTATCTGGCGCTTACACACCTTGATAACAAGGACACCTACATTTGAATGCTGTTCATCGATTTCAGCTCAGCATTCAATACTAATATCCCCCAACATCTGATCAGGAAGCTGAGTCTTTTGGGCCTGAACACCAATGGATTGCCACCATCTCTCTATAAATGGGATTGTCACCATCCCTCTATAACGGGATCTTGGATTTTTTGGCCTCAATCAATGTGGATTGAGGACAGCACCTCCACCATCACCACACATAGCACTAGAGCTATGGTCATTTCCCTACTGTTGACACTGCTGACTCATGACTGTGTAGCGACTCACAGCTCCAATTACATCATTAAGTTTGCTGATGACACGACCGTGGGGTGTCTCATCAGCAAGAACAATGAGTCAGCATACAGAGAGAATGGGGATGCTAACAGATGAATGTAAAGATAACAACCTGTCTTTGAATGTTGATAGAACAAAACAGATGGTTCTTGACTTCAGGAGGACATGGAGCAAACACTCTCCGCTGGACACCATGCTAGATCGTTAACAGCACCAAATTCCTGGGTGTCCACCTGGAGGAGAATCTTACCTGGTCCCTCAACACCAAGAAAGCCCAGCAAAGTCTCTTCTTCCTGAGGCAGGCTCAGCTTTTACATCTTCTATAGTGGGACTAATAAGGGCATCCTGAGCAGCTGCATCACTTTCTGGTTTGGGAATTGTGCCATCTCGGATAATAAGGACAGCCGAGAAGATCATCTGGGTCTCTCTACCCTCTATTAAAGACATTTTCACCACATGCTGCATCCGCAAAACCATCAGAATTGTGGCTGATCAGACACCCCCATTACACTCACTCTTCACTCTCCTGCCATCTGGCAAAAGGTACCACATCCAAACTGTGTAAAAACTTCTTTCCACAAACCACAAATAAAAATGAACTGAACTGATTAACCCACACACACAAACACACTGATCAACAACCATCCAGAAATCTCACATACCATCCTGAAATTTTTTGCACAATATTTATTACCTGCTATTTGCACAAGAACTGTTTTTATATCTTCACTGCTAATTACAAGAAATGTTTATTGTTTTCATCTCACTACCTCAACTCATTACCTCATTACCAGAGTACTGGATTATGGTGCATGTTGTTTGTCATATTGTTGCTCTTGTATGCACATTTGCACATGGACTTTATGTTGTATTTTAGTATACGACTTAGTTTTTTGTATATTTATAGTGTTAATCTGATTTGTCTCAGCTAGTCAGCTAATTAGGCATATATTTTTTGTTAATTTATGTTGTTTTTTTATGTTGTTTGTATGTAGCACCTTGGTCCAGGAGGAATGCTGTTTCGTTTCACTGCGTACTAAACTGTATATGGTTGAAATGATAATAAAAGTCTACTTGACTTGATGGTTCATTGCTGATGGAGTTTTTGGCTGTCAAGTATACAGTAGTTCAAGGCTACACCCTGACCCCACCTCGGCTGCCTTGACCACATTTTATTTATAATGCTATTGTTGATGATGTTAGCATGACTAAAATGTTGTCCGGGCAGCTGAGGTGGGGTTAAGGTGTAGCCTTGAACTACACTTGACTCCCAAAATGATACCAAATATTAGGGAGCCTTCTGACTACAGTACGTCAGGACTGCTCCTTGCACACAAACTGAAAGTTTTTCAGAAAGGCTGCTAAATACCAAGCTGTTCAATCTTGTTTAGGTCAGGACTCTGTGCAGGCCAGTCACGTTCCCTACCAAACCCGTTCATCCATGTCTTTATGGACCTTTATGGGTCTGTGTGTTTACATAAACAGTATGCAGGAATGGTGCAGGAATGTTGTTGTGGTCTTAAGTTACTGTTCATTGCTGGTGGTGTCTTTGGCTGTTAAATATAGTTGGCTACACCCTGGCCCCACCTCAGCTGCACAGACTACATATTATTTATGATGATATTAGCATAACGAAAATGTTGCCTGGGCAGCCGAGGTGGAAACAGGGTGTAGCCTTTAACTATACTTGATAGCCAAAATGACACCAGTTCTGAAGTAACCTGTTATCAGGGAGCCTTCTGGACTGCTGATCTGTCCCACTGAAAACCGAGGACATTGTTTCCAGATCTGTTGATGAGGCAGCCTTCTTCACAGCAAGAGCCAATCTGTCCTAGGTTTCACAAAAGTGACACATAACTATGCATAAGGGATCCTCCATCACTTCCTAAACAGTAATGACACAAAGCATTTGTAGGCATTTAAATCATTACCACTTGTCTGTGATGGAGACGCCCTACTCCCAGACACACTAAACAATCTTTGGAGATCAGAACAGCACGTCAGGAATGAGGACAAACCCCAACTCCCACCAAGCAGATACTCTGTGTGTCTGTAGTAAATAGAATGAAGTTTAGCCAGCTTTAACCTTTTTCACCAATCTGTGCTACAATAGGATCAAACCACAAAGCACCTTTTCAGAAATGCGTAAATACCAGGTATAATTCTAACCAGACAGGAAAGGAATCTCTTGGTAGAGAGCATTAAAGAGTATTTCTCCATGCACAATTAATCAATCTCCTTTGTACAGACCCATTGTATACATTAAGATTGAAAGAAGCTATTTCACAGGACAGTGGACCTGTTCAAAAATATAATAATATGTCACTGATTCACACACAGTAGATGAACTAAAATAACTGCTTGACTGTCTTGATGGTAAAACAGGGTGGAACTTATTTCTTGCTTTTCTATTATTATAAACTCTCATGGATAAAGTAAAAATAATTAGTTGATGAAGTTTACTTTTGCTCATATGATAATTTGTCAAGGCATCACCATGGCTGAGGTATTTGCAATTTTGCAAATAGAGGAATCAGGCACTTTACAGTTCCTCCTGAGACATATAAATAATGTTTGCTAGACAAAAGGCTGCAAAGAAATCTTATAGAATAAAATTACTTTTTAGCGATATAATGTGTGAAGAGAAAAAAAAAAAGAACCTCACCCCATCTTCTTGATGCCCAAATTCACTAGGGGCCAGAAGACTATCCCAGGAGACAAGGCACAGGGCAGGGTACACCCTGGATGGGGTGCCAATCCATTGCATGGCACACATACACACTTACATACTCATTCACACTCTACAGGAAATTTGGAAATGCCAATTAGCCTAATTTGCATGTCTTTGGACTGTGGGAGGAAACCAGAGTACCCAGAAGAAAACCACAAAGCACAGGGAGAACATGTACAGTAATATTCATGCACAGATACCTGAGGTGGTAATCAAACCCTCGACCTTGGAGGTGTGCTAAAATACTGTGCTGCCTGGGTAAGTGTATTTTTTGATCAAAAATACTTTTATTATGAACTAACCATAGTAATTTAATTTGATTAAAATTAAAAGTCTGGTGTAGTGGTTAGACTGTCGCCTTTTCCCCGGGTACTCTGCTTTCCTTCCACAGTCCAAAGGCATGTAGGTCAGGTTAATTGGCATTCCCAAATTGGCCGTAGTGTGTGAATGAGTGTGTTTATGTATGTTTTATGTGTCCTGCAATGGATTGGCACCCTGTCCAGGGTGTTACCCACCTTCTGCCCTAAGTCTCCTGGGATAGGCTCCAGGCCCCCCGTCACCCCGAATACAGGATTAAGCGGTATAGATGATGAGGGAGAATTAACAGTCTAATGTCAAAAGAAAACATCAAATGGTTTTATTATCACTTGACCTCCCAGATGACAAATTAGTTTCCCTTTAGTGGTTCTGCTTCAGCCTTCGCAGGACAGGAACGTTCCCACTCTCCGCTAGCCAATTCGAGGAGCTTGTGACTGTGGATGTAGGAGGTAGATATTGGTGTTGGATGGACAACTGTTACAGTAACCATAAGCACAAAAACTAAAGCTGTATGAAAGTTCATCCCAGGCCCAGTTATAATTATTTAAATTCGTTAGTTAGTTCATAAATTAGTTGTTTGTACGACCAACAGGGCAACTTGAACTGAACCTGGCCATTATTTGCTCTCATATCCTCTAAAAATGACAATACATTTTTACACAAGTGTGTACTGTTTCCTTTCTGAATTATTCAGATTATTTATACATCTTTAAACATATCTCTAAACACTTTTAAATTGTTTTGTTCAAAACGATTTAGAAACTCTAAGTAAGCTTCACTTCTCAGAGTGAAAACACTTCACACTATGACTAACTTGGCAGTGCTAATAAAGTGCACCTGTGATTTTTCACAAAGCAAATTTTAGGAGGGAAAAAATAAATTGTGTTTTTAAAAGTTTAGTTTAATAATGTTGGTGGTCAAAATAAATCATGTCAACCAAAGGATTTACTAAAATGAAAGGGGTGGAAATGTAAATGCCTTAATTGTTTTAGTTTTTAAAGGTTAATTTTAATTGGATTTAAATGAAACATGTTTACCCTGAGCTTTTGGGGCTGGACGCTCTGCCTCCTCTACATTCTGACCGATCATCTTCCCGAATGGCATCCTTTGGTGTCGTGGTTTTTTACTGGTGTCCTGAGTGGAAATACGACAGTCAGGTTAGATCATAACAAAAACATGCAAATATACAGCACTGTGCAAATGTCTTAAACAAATATTAATAACTGCTGTAAAGCAATGATGTCTTCAAAATAGTTTCTACGTTCAAAAATGTACTATAATCAGCAGTAAACAGTCATTAATAAAACAAAGTCAATAATTGGTGTGATGACCCTTTGCTTCAAATATAGTTTTTGTTTGCAGTTTTACACAGAAATTAGCTGCTTAGTTTTAATGAACATCCTGCAGAACCAGCTGCAGTCCTGCTGAGAACTTTGTTGCACCTGCTTCTTTTTTCATGCCTGCAAAACGCAAAAGATTTTTTTAAATTTTGTTTGAAATGTAGTCTTGCACCTCCATGGTCCGGGTTCGATTCCCGGCTGGCCTGTCTCTGTGTGCATGGAGTTTGCATGTTCTTCCCGTGCTTGGTGGGTTTTCTCCGGGTACTCCGGTTTCCTCCCACAGTGCAAAGACATGGAGATTAGGTTAATTGGCATTACCAAATTGGCCGTATGTGTAAATGAGGGTGTGAGTGTGTGTATGTGTTTGTGCCCTGTGATGGATTGGCACCCTGTCCAGGGTGTACCTCGCCTCATGCCCTAAGTCTCCTGGGATAGGCTCCAGGCTCCCCGTGACCCTGAATACAGGATTAAGCGGTTTAGATGATGAGTGAGTGAGTGAGAATTAACAGAGACACAAAACAGTGGTAAGAAGAAAGGTGATGGGATTGAATGAGAGATGGTGTAATCCCAGGTGAAAATCAACAGATGCAAGCGAAGAAACTCAAAGAAACCAAACTATTTATAACAAAACTAATGACCAACTCGGTTCAGGTGAGCGCCCATGTCACCTGACCGAGTTGCAACCTGGGAAATGAAGTTAAACAAAACAAACTACAAACACAAAAGACTCTAGGGGTTATCCCTGACACTTATATTATTATAATAATTAATCATATTAATCTATAATGAATCATATACACGTACAGTATGTGTGTGTGTGTGTGTGTGTGTGTGTGTGTGTGTGTGTGTGTGTGTGTGTGTGTGTGTGTGTGTCTACTCAATTACATATAATACAAAGTTTACAAAACCTTTCCATGATATTCCAAGTTACTGGAATAATGACTTAAGTACATTCCTGCGCAAAAGTAAAATTAGAGCCAAGACATGGTCAAAAAAGTTTCTCTATTAAAACAGTTGCACATAAATCTCCGCTCGGGGTGTATTGTGAGGAGTTCGGTTAGACACGCGCACCTGTTTGGAGCAGATGTTCTCGCCGCGCTCTGTATCGGATCCGCCTCGCGACCACATCAAACCGCACAGCGCGTGGAAGAGGCTCAGTACTGGACGCAAAAGCCACCGCAAAAGCCGCAATAAAACTATACTTATACAGTATATTTAGCTATAAAAAAAATCAAAGTGAAATAGTAAAAAATTCAATTTCAAGTACAACACGCGAAGGCCGGTAAACACTGGCGCTGATTAGACGTCGGTTTATACTTTAAATGATGCGATGCCACCGTGTCTGTTTGACTCACATGTAGTCATGTGACTCACCAATGACAACCTGCCCAGGAGGGAGAATCAGTGAGTGTCAGTGTAAATCAGAAGACAAAGTCAGTATTGAAAGTAACCCCGGATCAGTAGATACTCCTGAGATACTCCTTCCACATATTGTTCACTATAATTACTAATCATCCTCATTACCCCTCACCCTCCCCACATCACCCTACAGTATGTGTGTCTCACACCTCCACCCCTCTCCTCCCCTCCAGTGACTGATCACAATAAACAGCAGGTGGCAGCAGGACTTCACTACTTATGTGTGCTACTTGCATTATTATTATTATTATTATTATTATTATTATTATTATTCAAAATTAAAGTGATTTACCAAAAATAAATAAATAAATAAAAACTTTTTGGTGATGGTTTCTCACTGTTGTACTGTATATATGCAGACTTGTAAACTGTATTGTGTTACACAGTGGTCCTGGAGAAACAACATTTAATTTCCATGTACCTGTATACACGTCACATGTTTGGGACAGTGAGGGTAAACATAAGGGACAACATGCATTATGACGTTATTAGATTTGTTTGTTTTTATGTTTTTATTATATCTGTAGTCATTTATAACAACAGCAAATAAGCAGAGTCAGATCAAAATACAACTGACACCCACAGCAAACATTTAAACACAAACAATGTCCTATTAATATAAAAGAGTGATCATGGAAAACTCAAAGGGTCCAGTAAAAGAAAACATAAAATAATAAAGAGGAGAAAAAGAAGAAAAAAAGAAAGGTCAGGGCCTGTATTTACTAAGCATCATAAAGTACGAAAACACTCCTAAGTGGCCAAAATTTTTCGGAATTATGCCATTTTGGTCTTACTTTCAGGAGTAGGAATAAAAGCTATTTATCAAAATTCTTAAGATATGAAATCACTCCTATCTCCACCAAAATGTAGCAGAGCTCTGAAGATATTCTCTGAAGGTATTTTTTTTCAGCTTTGTTCAACTAAGTAAAAGTGCATTTTCCCTTTTACTATTTTTCTTCTCTTGGCTATTCCCTTTCAGGGGTCGCCACAGTGAATCATCTGCCTTCATCTAACCCTATTTTTTGCATCCTCTTCTCGCACACCAACTAACTGCACAACAACCATAAATCTCCTCTTTGGTTCTCCTCTAGACAACCTGCCAGGCAATTCTAACCTCAACATCCTTCTACCTATGTATGCACAATCTTTCCTCTGGACATGTCCAAACCACCTAAATATGACTTTATCTCCAAAAAAATCTAACATGGATTGTCCCTCTGATGGACTCATCCATCCTTGTCACTCCCAAAGAGAACCTCAATGTCATCATCTCTGCTCCCTCCAGCTCTGCTTCCTGTTTTTTTCAGTGACACTGTCATGAACATCTTTCCTTTCATACTCTTTTATTACACAACAGACCTGACACTTCCTGTAGCCTCACCATTCCACTTGGGTCCCTCTCATTCAGACACACACTTCATTCCTCTGCATTCCAGAGCATACCTCCACCTCACTAGATTTTCCTCCACCTGTTTCCTGCTCTATCTACAAAGCGCAATATCATCTGAAAACATCACAATCCATGGAGATTCCTTTAAGTTCATGTGTCATTCTGTCCATCTTCAGATAAAATAAGAAGGGGATCAGAGCCGATCCTTGATGCAGACCACCGTCCACATTTTATTCTTCTGTCACATCTTCTACAGCACATCTCACCACAGTCTTACAGCTCTCATACATGTCCTGTACCACTCTAACATACTTCTTTGCCACTCCAGACTTCCTCATACAACACCACAGCTCCTCTCTTGGCACTCTGTATACACTCCTGGACTCAAAGAGTTGATGATAATGTGATGGGCTGCTTTGAATACTTTCTTCCAGGAAAGGCAGGAACATGTCCTGAATGCTTTTCTATTTCAGGAAGCCTTATCTCCATGTGTGCGCACTTAAAAAACATGCTATACACTCATCTCGTGGATTTATTTCCTGGATTTATTTCCTGACTTTATGTCTCAGAAAGAGGCAAAACTGTTTGGTAACATGACTAATTATTTCTTGGCACTTTATTTTTTATGTTTGTGGTCCTGGAGAAACAACAGGAAAATATTTTTTTTGCTTTCCACAAAATATTGACCCGTTCCTGTCTAGGTTGTACCCTGCCTCATGCCCAGGTGGTCCAGGCCCCAGTAACCCTGTATACAGGATAAAACAGAATAGAAGAGGAATGAATGAATATCCCTAGTGAAAAAAAATTTTTTGCTAAGTATATTAAATCCTAGCATGCCAAAGCATACTTAAGTGTACCTGCTCCAGATTAATGATTAGTACTTGAAGTTTGCTATTTTGGAACAATTTATTTTGTATTAAGTGTATTTACTGTTACAATTTTAAGTTTATTAAATATACTTTTGTGTGCTAAAGTGGAACAACTTTAAGTATACTTAGTGCACTTAAAGTATATGGCTGTGTGTGTACTAACATACTGTACATACCTGACAGTAATTAATGAAATTCAAGTACATATTTAATGTATTATAAGTACATCACATCAATTTTTACTCTTACAAATACATGATTAATATACTCTGAATGTATTCTTATTGCAGCAGTTGCATGCTGTTATACTTCTGGACAATTACAAATACTAAAAAAGTACACTTTCTGTTTAATAAAAACATACTTTATTATATCATACAGTACACACAGTCTTCTATAATACTGTATTGCAAATGTGTTACCAGTACAATAAAGGTGTTTAGGACAATTTACTCATGCTGAATGCATTTTCTACACTATAACATGTTTTTGAAACACATTACATCAGTTATTATGAGGCAGATTTTATTAATGAGTTCAACAGATTTATGCACAAGGTTAAAAAAAAAAAACAGTACTATATTTTTTTGTGCTCAACAAAACGTCAGGTTGTCTTACAAACACGCAAACTAAAATTTAAACCAAGACAAACATTAGTATTAGAATATACAGGTTCAGTATTAGTTCAAACCTGGTGTGTTGATTCTAGTTGTTACGCAGAGCCTGAAAACAGGCCGAGAGCTATACGTAGTATTATACCAGAAGCAAAGTACATAGATTTAGCAATACACATTAGACAATACATTCTATAGTTTAAACTACGTACTTAATTGCAAACTACCTAATAAAAACCATGACATTTACCTTATGCCGATAAAAATAAAATAATAATGATACAAACTAATGCACGCAATGATGCAACTTCCAGCCGTGAATTCAAACTAGGAGCGGAAGAACTGGGAAGCCAATCAGACAGTCCAAATGTGCCCGTCTCCACTTTCTGATTGGTTGGTATTGGCCTTACTATAGTCTCTGCAATAGTTGCAGAGTTACAACTTTGCTGCAGTTCGTGAAAGTGATATTTATGATATTATGATATTGAGTTCAAACACATAAATTTGATCATGAATGCACATCTCACCACAGTCACACACAAAAAATGTTTGAGAGTATATTAAGTAAACGTTTGAGGGTAAGTATTATCAAAGATTTGAATATATTTGTAATACACTAAAGTGTACTTTTTTCACTAGGGCAGGCACTGATACACAACGATTCGACTTCCTGCAGTAAATTCCATCATTTTGTTTGGTCTTTATTTAAAGAATTTCTACACTTTTGATGATCAGGTTTAGGCTTTTGCAGATAAAATATTTAAACCATGTGCTGCAATAATTGGGAAAAAATATAAACACTGCAAAGCACTGACACATTCCATAATGCATCATTTCACCCAAACAAACTCAAGTGCGTCACAGAACTGCTATATTACTTGAGACTGAATTCTAACTCACCTTGGTGTTGCCCAAGTAAATGAATGGAAATTAGCTTTTCAATATTCAAGCAAAACCATAAACATGGGCACTGAGTGTATGCCCATGTTTACTTTTGACCTGCCCTAATAAAAGAAGTGCAGCCAGTAGATAAACTGGAGCCATGATTTTTCTGACTGATGTGCGGCGTAAGCATCTCCGTTGTGCTACGTTCCTGATTTAAAATCTACAATATGTGGCAAAATAACAATGGTAATTGTCTATTGCTGGTGGAGATTATAGCTGACAAGAATACAGGGTGGGTGAAAAGGAATAAGGCATTAAAATCGGTAAGTCTATATTTTTATCACACATGTACTGAAACAAATTGTGCATGTACTTTGTTACATAGGAAAATGAAAGCTAAACGTCTCACTTGCCTTAAGGAAGGCCTTGGCTCATTTTCAGGTCAACGCCCAAACCAAACTACCGGATGCAGGGCATGCTTAGTGCCAGTCTGGATAAACAATTGAATCCCCAATAGAATTGGAAGGTGGTGTCAGGAAGGGCATCCGGCATAAAACTTGTGCCAAACTGTATATGGTTCTCTGTGGCGATGCTTTGGCAGGAGCACGAGAACAACAAATGAGGGAAAATTTATATGGATCAAGACTTTCTGTCGTCCTGTATTTTAGTTACTATAAATCAACCATAATACCATACAGTTCTGAGAACTTGGCCTTTCTATCTCTCATAGAGGGATAAGTGATACCTGTATTTCTTATTTAGCACCGTAAAGGCTGTTATTAATCTGGCTCCCACTAGCTCGAACATTACTTAATCAGCAAATTGACTTTTTTTTTTTATTAAGAAAAGTGGCTGCAAAAAAAGTTCTTTTTTGTCCCATACATTTACATGTTGCACATTCATATTCTATTAATTTAGCCTTAATTTAGTCATTTTTGGTTGGGTTGGTTGAAGGTTTTCCTGATCTCTCGTCGTCTTCCAGTAATGTTCTTTCACTCTTGAAGTTTGAGGTGCCACTCAAAACAGCTCAAACAACCTCATTGCAGCATCACCATGCCGAATCACATCAAACATCTCTGAGACAGGGAAAGCCAGCTGGAGAACACCGGAAAGCCAGAGCTAGTTAACAAATTAACTGATTATTGAGTATTAAGATCTTCTAATCAGTGCCTTTTTGGGGTTGGGGGGGTTGGGGGCTGTTTGTTTGTTTTACCATTTGAAGTTTTTATGGTGCATTACCATATTATACTTTTTATGCCTTGTTGGAACCGTTTTGCTCTAACCAGAACATGCTATTGTGATTCCTATTGGCTGTCTGTTTGATTACAGTATGTGATACAGAGCAACTGAACAGAAGCTTAAATATTCTGATCTCTTTGCTGACAATAAACATAGAACTTTCTTACACCCATTGTGTGTGTTTGATCCTGACTCTCCAGACATCTGAAAGCATATCGCGGCATGCCAGATGCATCAGGGAATAATTCTTCATTTCATTAATTTTAAACTTAACACTGCCAAAGTGTGGAGCTTAAGCAAGAAAAAATGCACCTTCAGGTAAATAAGTGTTGATCTGTAGTAGTATTAATTAGCAGTAAGACCACCAAACATGCACACAAATAATATGCAGTATTAAGAATGTCTTGATTTTTTCATTTAATAATAAAATTTAAAATATCATGCAAACAATTCAGGCAATAAAACTAGACAATTTAATAAATAATGCTGTAGTTGATAATCTAACTATATTCAGCACTTTGGAATTAGAATTTAATCAAAATATTTTACTCACTTTCAAGAGACAAATTTTAGCAAAAATAATAAAACGGTGTTCTCATACCTACAGTACATTTAATTCAAACAGATACTGTAATAACCAGATCCTGTAATAACTTTTTTCCTAAACGTACATGTAAAATGTTGTAGGAGTTAAGGGAGCGGGTCTCCTGGCTCAGGTCTTATTTGACTGGTTGTTATTAGCTTGTAGATGTAAATGGTGACTATTCTACATTTACTGAAGTTTGGTGTTCCCACAAGGTTCTGTTTTAATCCTGTTGCTATTTTCTCTCTGAACATGCTTCATCTGGGTAACATAATTCATAAGCATATTAGTTTAGATTGTTATGCTGTTGACACAGCTATTTGTCTCAGCATGGCCAGATGAGAAAAACTAGCTTAATTAAGTTAAGTAACACATGAAAGACATAAGACACTAGATTCTTATTAACTTCATTCTGATTAATCCTGACAAGGCTGGTACTTTGGTAAGCTACAAGAAAGACTTTTATTGACACAATGACTCTGGTTATCCAAGGTGACAAAAGCATGAACTAGTTTTTCTGCATTATTTGGCATTATGTTTCTTATTTTTATCAATATTTCTAAAACAAAAGAATGAGCTTCAAATCAAAGATTGGAATCAATAATCACAGCAAGGTCTTTTGTCACCTTTAGGTTACAGTTAGTCCAAAACTCAGCAACCAGAGTCCTCACTAACACCAGAAGATATGAGCATGTGACCTCTATCTTTTCCACACTGCATTGGCTCCCAGTGAAGTCTAGGCGGAAAACTTATTTATTAAGCCAAGCCTTTTGTAAATAGGTAAAGGACTAGATCTGGGGGACTCATGGATGTAAAGTATTATGGTAAGCTTGTATGTTTGGATTCTT
Organism: Clarias macrocephalus; assembly: GCA_011419295.1. Lineage (NCBI taxonomy): Eukaryota > Metazoa > Chordata > Actinopteri > Siluriformes > Clariidae > Clarias > Clarias macrocephalus. Next base: position 22,684 of record JAAGKR010006454.1, read on the forward strand.
CATTCTCACTCTCTGTTTTCCCACTCTCATTGATGACTCAGGTTTTGATTGTGGAGTGACTGGTTGCTTTACATCATAAAGAGCCTTCATGTGTTTCTTCTGCTTTGCCATTTTATTTATGCTGTCATAGTTAGTTATCCTAGAGTCCCTATTTGCATTAATCACATATAACCGGCCCTTAGGTACCAACCCAGCATATGCACATAGAGAAATCAGACACTTTACAGTTCATAGTGAGAGATTCATTATTTTTAATGTTTGCTATAAAGGCTACAAAGAAATCTTATAGAATAGCCAAGAGCTACTACAGTGCAAATAATTCCTTTCCAAAGAATAGCAGTGTAATGATGTGGGAAGAAAAAACACTTCTCCCCATCTGATGTTCTGATGAGTTTCCCTTTAGTGGTTCTGCTTCAGCCTTCGCAGGACAGGAACGTTCCCACTTTCCGCTAGCCAATGCGAGGAGCTTGTGACTGTGGATGTAGGAGGTGGATATATGGTGTTGGATGGACAACGGTTACAGTAATCATATCTCTAAACACTTTTAAATTGTTTTAGTCAAAGTGTGCTTAATTTTTTAGATTGAAAACAATTCACACTATAGACAAGTTGGCAATGCTAATGAACTGCACCTGCGATTTTTCACAAAGTCAATTTTAGGAGGAAAAAATAAATTGTGTTTATAAAAGCTTAAGATTGTTTTAATAATGTTGGTAGTCAAAATAAATCATGTCAACCAAAGGATTTACTAAAATGAAAAGAGTTAGAAATGTAAATAACTTAATTGGTATAGTTTTAAATGTTTACGTTTTAATTGGAACTGAGCACTTGATCTAAATGAAACATGTTTACCCTGAGCTTTTGGAGCTGGACGCTCTGCCTCCTCTACATTCTGACCAATCATCTTCCTGGATGGCATTTTTTGGGGTCCTGGTTTTTTTATGGTGTCCTGAGTAAAAATCCGACAGTCAGGTTAGATCAGAAAAACATGCAAATATACAGCACTGTGCTACAGTACTAGTTATTTCTATAAGTCTTAGACACATAGAAATAACTGCTGTTAAGCCATGATGTCTTCAAAAATATGTTGTAAAATGCAGCATAGAGTAATTAATAAAACAAAGTCAATAATTTGTATGATGACCCTTTGCTTAAAATATAGTTCTCTTGTAAAACGTTTGCAGTTTTATAATAAAAAAAAATTAGCTGCTTAGTTTTACTGAACATCCTGCAGAACCAGCTACAGTCCTTCTGAGAACTTTGGTGCACCTGCTTCTTTTTTATAACTGCAAAACCCAGAAGATTTTTACAAATATTTTGGTCCAAAATGTGATCTGGTACATAATAAGCTGCTTTCTTTTCTGACTGCCATAGTGTGCACCAGTGATGGGTATGTGTCTAAACCTTTTGTTGACTCTCGCACACTTCAAAGGCTTCAGGGGTATCATAGATAGATCGTGCATGGCTGCCAAAGGATAAGTGTTAATGGATCTTGTATCTCGCTCTATGAAAGCAAGCCTGGAAGTTAAGCTTGGGGTCCATAGTCTAGAGTGCTAGACCGAGGACAGTGTGCAGCAGAAAAACTAAATGCAAGAGAAGCAATGCGAGGAGGGCGATGTCATGCACCCCGAAGGCAGGTGATTTGAGTACCACTGTTTAATCGTTGTATAGGATTGCCACATCTTCCCTCTCCTTCTTTCCTTCCCCCTCCTTAAAATCCCTCCTCTTTCCCATTTTTCTCAATTAAACTACCCTTTATTCGTAAGACCTCGCCTTGTGTTTGTTGTGTCTGTGGTGACCTTGTGTTGAGTCCAACATGGCATTATCAGCCAAAGAGAAATAAAATTCAGAATTGCATAAGTAAATAAAGTTTGTAAAAGTGAATGGTTGTAAGAGGACTGCACTTTTTACCAATAATCCCTGTACCTCAAGGACAGCAGATCTCTTCTCATTTCTTTGATCCTGTAACAAGAAACAATTCTTATCTTACAACACAAATCTATTTCAGGTAGTCCCCAACTTACAAACATTCGGGGTATACGAATTTCCGCAGATACGAACGAACTACGGTTGTATGAAAATCCGTAAACGCAAACAAATCATGGAAGTAGCTCATGTGTATTGTATGAAAAGTAAACACTGCAGTGCACCAGATAACAATATTTACAATTATATACAATATTTTCAGGGTGTAAGTGAGTGTATAAAATGTCTATTTTGGTATTTTGTAAGTGTGCGCTTGTATGCGTGCACTTGTAAGTCTTGTAAAGTTCTCCTGTTGGTGAATAATCCTAATTTCAGAAAATTCACAATGAAACAAAGTTCACAGTCCAAGAAAGTGGAAAACAGCTCTGAGAAAAAATGGCATCCAGGATTCCCCAAGCGATTTAAAGGCATAGAGACAACCCTGTTACATTTCACATACCAGTAAAACCTTGGATTGCGAGTAACTTAGTTTGCAACTTAGTTAGCAAGACAAGCTAAAATTTTTAATAAATGCTTGTTCGTAAATAGGGGACTACATGTAAGAGCAAAAGCAATGATTCTCAATATCAGTCACTATATTACATTAAATTTTGATATTTTGGTACAGAATGGTGCAGATAATATGTATCTTGAAAAATTAAATAGATTACAATCTATAAAGTAAAAGATGGTGTGTTATTTTTTCCTTTCATTTTTCCCACACCTTGACTGCAAATTGCCTTTAAAAAATATCTCTGACATACACATATACTTTAGGTGTTTTTGTAAATGTAAAAGTTATTTAACAAAAGCAAGAGACCTTCAATGAGTCTTCATCCAAGCCAGTTTGTAAGATATGAGAAGAAGAAGAAGAAGAAGAAGAAGAAGATATTAAAAAATATTTTCCCTAATTTAGATCCGAGTTTAAAAAGTTTACCAGTGGAGGTTTCTGGGTTGGCTTCAGTACAACCCCTTTTTTAATTCTCTCCATCATTTCATCCACTGCCCTGACTTTCACATCTACAGACACTACAGGTTCTGTGATAACAAAATGGCAGACCAGAAATTAGTCAAATGAATTCCTGCAAAGTAAAGATTTTGTACTGGAGAAGATGCACATACTGTATAGCCCTTACTCTTTAAGTCAGTGGTAGTGGTTCCAGACTTCTTTCTGTTCCTTAAAGCATCCAGTGTGCTAGAGCCATACATAAATATATTCATCATAATGCCTTGTGTCTTTTTTACGTAGTGTATTATGATTGTTCTGTATATTGTACATGTCATGATAATAGTAAGCATTATCAATTTGACCTTACTCAGTAGGACTTGTAAAGAGCACCGGAGGAGGAGGAGGTGGTGGAGGAGGAGGAGGGGAGGAGGAGGAGGGGAAGAGGCGTTACAGAAAGTTGTGCTGGAGTGACATTTGATGGTCTAAGACTGTTCTCTTTGTCCATTTTCAGCATGTCCTGAAGCTGCTTAACTGAGTAGACATTATTGAAATTATATGCAGTTTTAAGTGCCATGTAACATTAATCCCTTCTACTTTCAACATGAAAGTTGTCTGACCTCATTAAACTAATGATACATTTAACCTCACCTTTCTCTTGCAGTGCTGTCACTGTGTTTTCAATCTTCTTCTTCTCTTCCATTTTTGTCTCTAGTTGAGCTCTGACCATCTGCAGCTCCTCCATCACTGCCTGGGACTGACTCCTCTGCAGGAAAAAAAAAAACACAGTGCAGGAGGACAGTTAGGACAGAAGAACAAATCAGTTTTGACCTGCTCCTTCACACAAGAATCTACACACTCACACACATGTTCTTTTGACATAAAATCATGACATTGTACTCACTATATGTATTCACCATCATAAGAGTTATTACCACGCTGGTTAACATTTGTAAGATTAGGATTAAAAGTTAGTTACCTCAAAAGAAGGCTTTCTCTGCAATATATAAATGCACTGGAGAGTACAATTCAATTGAAAAAAAATATTGTAATAAAGAAATAAGAATGTTTTTTTTATTAAGATGGAAAATGTACAATATTTACAAGATTATGCAGGATAAACTATAAGCTGTAAAAAAGAAATTAAAACTCTGAACAAGAAGCAGTTAGTAATGGCTAGCAGTTAGTAGTAATCTCAGTTAGAGTTCATTTGTATGAAAAATAAGCAGAGTGTAAACTCACTCACTATCTGTACCACTTTATCCTGTATTCAGGGTCACGGGGAGCCTAGATCCTATCCCAGGAGAATTAGGGCACAAGGCAGGGCACACACACATACTGTAGACAACAGGCAATTTGGGAATGCCAGTTAGCCTAATCTGCAGGCTTTTGGACTGTGGGAGGAAACCGGAGTATGTAGAGAAAACCCATGAAACAAGGGGATAACATGCAAACTCCATGCACACAAAGACTGGAATCGAGCCTGACCGGGAATCGAACCCAGACCCTGGAGGTACAAGGCAAAAGTGCTAACCACTACACCACCGTGTGACCACCGGAATGTTTAAAAAAAATAAAAAATAAAAAAAGTACCAGAAAGTGTGCAATTTGTAAGCAATGTGAAAATGTGCAACTTAATAAATAGTGTGCTACATCTTGACTTTCATGCGTTAGCAGGAATGTAGGATGAGTGTTTTTTGTGCAAGTGAACAAGTTGATTGTTTAGTCCTTTGTGGTGTTCTGGTTGATGGCCAGAATAGCCTGCAGGAAGAAGCTCCTCCTCAGTCTGGCCTACAGGGAGCGGAAGCGCTTTCCTGACCGCAACACGAACAATCATTTTGATCCTTACATATTTTCTCATATATTCCATACAAATTTCCAGAATTTTCTTTAGATTCTGTAAAGCTGATTTGTGACAATGAGTATTGTTAAAAGTGCTATACGAATAAAATTTTAATTAATTGAATAAAACAGAGAGAACAGTCCATTGCAGGCATGGCTGAGGTCCTTCACTATCTTCCTGGCCTTGGTCCAGCACTAGCTGGTGTAGATAGAGTGCAGGTCAGCCAATAACACCACCCTCTGTATAGTTCATCTGCCCTGCATGGTGCTGTTCTCAAACCAGGTTGCGATGCTTTCCATCAGGATGCTCTCTGTAGTGCAGGAGTAAAAGTTCCAAAGCACCTTGGAGGGCAGTTCAGGTCTCTCAAGTACCTAAGGTGGTAAAGACTCTGCCGGGCCCTGCATGACTTACACGTACATACAGAGCAGTTGTTGTATGTAATATTTGTATGCATTTCAGTTCACATCACTAACCCTGAATTATTTTAAATATGTTGTCTATTTCCTTGTCAGTGTTATGTGTGTTTAATGTGTAGTGTATTTAAGCACAACATGAACTACAGAGTAGAACAACAAGAACTTTTACCAGAGTATTTTAGAAGAGAAAATGCATTTTTACTCAAGTACTTCAGTTGGAAAAAAGAAGAAATGGGAAAGAAATTTGTGGTCAGAACCTATCAAATGTGGCCCATGGAGGAAAACTGGTGAACTAGCAACAGGGTCATAACCGCCCAGGGCTCATTGATGCATTTGGTGAGCGAAGGCCAGCCCATGTAGTCTGATCCAATAGTAGAGTTACTGGAGTTTAAATTGCTGAGAACTTTAATGCTGATTCCAATAGAAAGGTGTCAGAACACACAGTGCATCACTGTTTGTTGGTTGCATAGCTGCAGATCAGTCAGGGGACCCATGCTGACTGAGGGGACACATGCTAGATCAAAATCTAAAAGTGCCAACAATGGGCACATGAGCATCAGGACTGGACCACAGAGTAATAGAAGAACCACTAATTATACTAATCACTAATGTAATGTTCTTTTACATCATGTGTATGGCCAGGTGTGTGCATCAAAAGTAAAAGAAAACTAACAAATACCCAAATATAAACTCTCCACATACAAAACACATTTCTTAAAGGATCATAACATTCAAATTACAGTGTACAAAAAGGTCTTGCACAGACAATACTCACCACAGTACAATGGCACTGGGATGCATATGTGAAAAAGGCAAGCCAGTGGAGGCAGCGTGATGCTTTCCCAAGTGGAAAAAAGTATGCTATGTATATTAAATCCTAGCATGCTATAGCGTACAAAGTGTACGCTTAAATACTTAGTAATTGTAATTGGCCAGAAGTATAACAGCATGCTACTGCTGCAATAAGTATATTCTTCAAATATTATTCATGTATTTGTCACAGTAAAAACTGCTTTAATGTACTTATAGTACATAAAAAATATACATTAATTTAATTAATTATGAAATTAATGAACTGTGTCAGGTATGTACATATGTACAAACAACCTTCATATTCTTTGTACTAAGTATAATTGAAGTTGTTCCACTTTAGCACATAAAAGTACACATAATAAACGTATAACTTATAATAATTTTTGTATCATTTAATTTCAACTTAAATACATTTAGTATACTAATCATTAGTCTGTCTGCAAGTACACTAAAATATGCTTTGGCACGCTATGAGTTAATATACTTAGCATACTTTTTTTCTCACTTGAGAAGAAACACAACACCAGTTTGAGGTGTTAACTTGGCTTCTAAATTCTCCAGATCTCAACCCAATTGAGAATCTGTGGGATGTGCAGAAAAAACAAGTCTGAAACATGCAGGCTCCAACACACAACCTGCAGGACTTAAAGTATCTGCTACTGATGGCTTGATGCCACAGCACACCCTGAGAGGTCTAGCGGCATCCATGTTTCAATGAGTCAGGGCTAGTTTGGCAGCAAATGGGGGACAGGCTCAATAGTATGTGAATATTCATGTTGTGGCTGACCAGTATATATGAGACTTCCACCTTTTGAATTCAATTTACAAAACTTTTTCATGATATTCCAAGTTACTAAGATGCACTGATCATGATATACAGTGTGCAAAAGTATTATGTGCATGCAAATAACTGCTTAATAAAAAATAAAAGCTTTCTATTTTAAAAAAATCTTTTACATGTCATAAAAAGTAGACAATAATTATAAAAAACTAAAACAATAATTGGTGTGATGGCCCTTTTCTTTAAAAAATAGCCTAATTTATAATTTGAGCAGTTTAATAAGTAAATAATCTACTTATGATCTTTTTAAACATAAAAGTTAAAAGGTAATACATCCTGCAGAACCAATCACAGTCCTTCTGAGAACTATCACACCTGCTTCTTTTTCACGCAGCACAACCCAGAAGTTTTCGTCTTTTTCTGTTTTTTTTTTTTCTTTTTGCCTAAAATATGGTCTTTTACATAATATGTTGCTTTCTTTTCTGTCCTATGGATATCTTCCTGCAGGATTTTTTTTTTCCGGAATTCTAATATTTGGAAATGTTTGTTGTTGTTGTTTTGTACTAGATTAATTTAAAAAACCATAAAATAAACATGTCTATCAGAGTTTGTACAAGGGACACAGGGTTCCTACGACTGTTGCACAGCACTGTAAATTTGGTTTTGAGGGTTTTATCCACCACATATAAATATAAAATATTAAGTATTTAATAATAAAAAAAAATGGGAGGGGGGTGACATGGTGGTGTCATGAGGTGGTGAGAGCGCTGGGCACCACTAAAGGACTAAAGTGCTGCTGCGTCTCTTGCTGTACATATATTGTAGGAAACAACTAGTCAAAGTAATAATAAACTCATATTTAACGGAGGTGTGAACCCTCGACAGGACCAGCCGAAAGACTTACAGCAACAATTTTACAGAAGCGTCAAGCAAAAAAAAAAAAGCCCATGTGAAATATAATTTCAAAATAAATCTTGGAAGACGCAATCATTCGGTGTAGATTTTTCATTCAACATCCAACTTAAGTTTAGATTTGAATAATTTCAGCTTATTTGAAGTTTTTCTTCATTCATTTCCATTTCATCTCCTAAGTAATAAGGAGAGAGATTTAATGAGACTTGTTAATTAAATTTACACCCACACATATATTCAAGAAGTAAAAAGACACACAGTTACTGTATGTATGCACTAAAACATTACTATTACATTTTTGAGCAAGTGATGATTAGCTATTAATGCATTATTAATACTTGTTGACAGACTTGATCCTTCAGGTCCAATCATGTCCCTGGCATCGTTTAGTAAATGAGGGAACATGTGACAGAATAGTCACGATTAAGTTGCGTGTTCATACACGGCGGTGTTTCCTGTCAGCACCATGATGATTACACATTTCAATACCCCGGGACTCTGTGATATCACCAAACCCGTATTCCAGTACAGATATTCAAACTCACTAACTAAACGAGAACAATTGTTGAATCTATTCGGCTTGTGCGGCTCTTGAACTCTTTCGGTTTCAGTCCAGTTGCGGTTCGAGCTGGTGGAGATGTAGAAGTGACCTCGCCCCCGGTTCTCTGCTGTGTTCAGGGTTTAATGTCAGGAGTTTCGTATTAAGTAGACACACACACACACACACACCTGTTTGGTGTCGGCCCGCTGTGAGGCGGTGAGCGGCTGCACTCTCTCAGCTCCGCGTCGCGGCGACACCAGAACAAACAGCGCGTAGAAGAGACTCGAGACTGGACGCAAAAGCCACCGCAAAATCCTTAAAACCATCCTTAAAATATATTTAGCCAAACACTCTAATAGATACTGGTATAATCTCAGTGCGAGCCCCCCAAAAATCTAATTGAAATACACCACGCGAACTGGCACCGGCTCTGATTCGACGTCGATTTCTACTTTAAATGATGAGACGCGGTTTGGAGCACATGTAGTCACGTGACACAGCGATGAAAACGTGCCCAGGAGGGATAACCAGTATGAGTGTAAATCACCAGACAATAAAGACAATACTGAATGCAACTCTATGTCTTGACCACTGAGATACCCCTGAAACATATTGTTCATTGTATCTAATAGTCATCCTCACCCTCCCCACATCACACTTTGTGTCTCACACCTCCACCCCCCTTTACCCTCTTCACCCCTTCAGTGACTGATCACAATGAACAGCAGGTGGCAGCAGGACCTCACCTCTTCTGTGTGCTACTTGCATAAGAGTGTGTGTTCCTGGGTCAGAAGCATTTTTCAGTCAAGGGGAGAGCATGCAAACACACACACACACACAGAGAGAGAAACACTCTTGACCCTGAAGGTGAGAAGCCACATTGCTAACCACTACAGTATGTCACCGTGCCATCTCACTCAGCCAGGCCAGTGAATAAAAAATTTACTTGGATGTGTCTGAATTTCTTTACTTTTCCCCCTAATTTATAGTGGTTTACAAAAAACAAAAACAAAAGTTCACTTTTGATGATGACGTCTCACTCCTGTGTAAATGCAGCCTTGTAAACTGTAATGGCACCACTTTGCACCACTAGTGGTGCTGGAGAAAAAACAAGTCACATGTTTGGTCCAGTGAGGAGAAATAAAATGGACATCATGCATTAATATAAAAGTTTTTGTATTTGTTTGTTTTATTTATTTTTTATTATGTTTGTATTAATTTTTAACAAAAAAATCAAAAAAGCAGAGCTAGATCAATATACAATTGACACCCATAAGAAACATTTAAACAAAAACAATGTACTGTTACTATAAAACAGTAATCATGAAAAAGCCAAAGGGCAAAACAGTCCTCTAAAAGAAAACATAGGAAAAAGAAAATAGGAGAAAATTAAAAGGGGAAGGTCAGGACCCAGGCTTCCAGTGGACAAAAAAATCTCAAAATGATGCCATTTTGGTCCTGCTTTAGTAGGAGTAGGAATAAGAGCTATTTATCAAAATTGTTTAAATAGGAAAATATAGGAGAGCTCCAGAAGTGAAGATCTTGTTAAATAGACAAATCAGAAACTATTCTCCTAAGCACTTCCACACCTTCACAGGTATGTCATCAGGACCAACTGCCTTTCCACTCTTCATCCACTTCAACACCCTCCTTACCTCACTTTTATTCATTTTTACTTCCGGCTCCACAATAGCCACCTCTTCTACTCTTTCATTTTTCTCATTCATCACTTCATCAAAGTACTGCTTCCATTTTCCTATCACCCTCCTGGCACCTGTCAGTACATTTCCATCCCTATTTTTAATCACACTAACCTGTTGCACATCCTTCCCATCTCTATCTTTCTGCCATGCCAACCTGTACAGACCTACCTCTCCATCCTTACTGTCCAACCTAGCATACACATCCTCTTATGCCCTTTGTCTGCTACTTACGCTGCATCTCCCTGTACTCCTGTCTATTCTCTTCAGTCCTCTCAGTGTCCTACTTCCTAACTAACCTCTTTCCCTGTATACATTCCTGGATTTCCTCGTTCCACCACCAAGTCTCAGTGTCCACGTTTCCCTTTCCTGGTGATACACCAAGTATCCTCCTACCTGTCTCCCTGATCACTTTAGCTGTAGTTGTCCAGTTAACCTCTCGACAACTCAGAGCATGTCTCAACTTCTCCCTGAAAACTATACAACATTCTTCCTTTTTCAACCTCCACCACTTTGTGCTCTGCTCTGCCTTTGTCCTCTTCACCTTACTCATCAGGGTGATTTTACAAACCACCATCATGTGTTGTCTGGATACAATCTCTCCTAACTATACTTTGCAGTCACTGATCTCTTTCAAATTACAATGTCCACACAAGATGTAGTCCACCTAAGTGCTTCTGCCTCCACGATTATATTACACTCTATGTTCCTGCCTCTTCTGGAAGAAAGTATTCAATACTGCCATTTCCATCCTCTTTGCAAAGTGCACCCCAACTGTCCTTCTGAACTTCTCATCACATTCTCATCACCTCCGTTCCCCTGCCCAACATATCCATTTAAATATGCACCAAACCCACTAGGTAGCAGTGTAGCTCCATATATGTTGCTGACTGTATGCACTCACAGCAATGTGGGATGGGTATCTTACTTCCCCACGATTCGAGTACACACATACTGCAACTTACAAATAAACAGTATGTGCATGTGTGATCAATGGAGAGGCCTGCCTAATTATGGAGTGACACACAGGTGCCAAGCAGCCACTTACGGTAGTTAGCATGAGAGTGTAAGTATTAGAAAGTCATTATACTGTACAAGAAAATTGATTCAATTTAGCATTAAGGATCTCACAGTAGCAGGCAAAGGGACACAATGTATTGAGGAGATTCTTTTTGTTGTTGTCCTTTTATATCAGGTCAGCTTAAATTAAATATGGGTTTTAGCTCCTGTGCTAAATCTGGTGTATGTTAAACCTTTTTGTCAGGTTAATTATGGCAAAAAAGACAAGCTGATACACTGTAGCATTTTTATTAAGAAGGTCCTTTTGTTTTTAATAAATGAATGAATAACAGTTTATATAACTATTAAAATGTACTAAGTTTTAATGAATTAAATTTGTAGTCTGGTATGTGAAAAGGGGGTGGGGATTCCTCCCTAATCAATTCTCCCCAACTTAACTGAGTAAGTGGTAGCTCAAAAAGTTAAGGCTCTGGGTTACTGATTGGAAGCATCAGTGTTCAAGCCCTGGCACCACCAAGCTACCACTGTTGAGGCTCCTTGGTGGAACCGTGATCTCCTTGAACCCCTGATCTGCTCCAGGGAGCGTTGTGTTCTGGCTGACCCTGTGTTCTGACCTCAGACTCCTAACTGGGATATATCGAAATAATTTCACTCTGCTGTAAGATAGATGTGACAAATAATTAAATCTTATTATTCCACCCATCTTGGAGGCTTTTCCCCATTGCTCAACAGTTCCCAATCAGGAGGGTAAAGACTATCATGTGATTCAGCAGAAAGGAGCCTATACTTGTCCTTTTCTGATTGCTGCTCAATTAAGATGAGAATCAATTAAGTGTCGACAGATCAGATTGGCAGTGCAATAACAAATAATACAATAATAATAATAACAATGATGATGATGATAATAATACAATAAATACCTGTTATAACCTCTGCTTTCCCCTAGAGATTGCTGTTTTTCGAGGGAAAACATTCATGAGACTTTATCTGCCCGTCAGTACAGAGGAGCCCAAAAATGTATACACACTTCAACATGAAAACTACATATCTTTATTCAGACAGTCACATGATTGCATTAATGATGGTGTGACTACTAACATCTTCAGAGAAAACATAATACTACAGATTGCGATAATTAAATGAAAATATTATATATGGCATACTATAAAAATGGCATAAACACTGTTGAAGTGTAACGCTATTTGTTAACAAATAACGATTAAGTAAGACTTAACACCTTCACTGCCTTTCTATTTTCTTCATTTAGTGCATATTCCTGCTGTTTTTCTAGGACCACAAATGCCCTGTGTTTTGTATGTGTTTGCTTATTTATTTATTATTTTACATAATGAATGAAATTTTTTAAGGCTGCAACTGTCCGATGAATTGAAAAATCCATCAATTATTTTCTGATTGGTCAATTAACCTAACGATTGTTTTCCTGATTAATCTAATGATTGTTTTTTTATTAGTTTACTTAATCATTTGGTTAGCCTCCCAATAAATAATAAACATACTTTATACCATTCTACCATATTTTACCACAAAATACCTATTGTACACATAAACTCCCAACATAACAAATTAAGTGCCAAGAATTAATTATTTGTGTAGCAAACAGCTTTGCTTTTGCATTTACATGACATATGTAAGAATGATTGTTAAAATAAAGAAAAAAAACAAAAATAATATCACTATAGCAAATTCAATGTATTATACACAAATTGAAATAATTTAACACAGACAAAAATTAATTCTGTGCATCCTGTCCATTTTTGGCAGATACTAATAAATATTAATGAGTGTACAAATGCAATGATCTCGTGACATGCTTTCAAAACAAACAAGATGTTGGAAATGCAAAAAAGTGAAGATCTTTCTGGGCAGATTCTGTAAAAAGCTTGCATCTTTTTTGGGAGTTGGCTCTGTGTCTGCCATGATGTTTTTTTTTTTTTTTGTTTGTTTTTTGTTTTTTTAAAGAAAATTACAATGAGGTCTCAGGTCCATGGTCTCAGTGCCATGAAAGGGCAATTGGGCCTATTTAGCAAACTAAAAGTACAGGCTGCACAAAAAAACTTTTCACAGTAATATGATATGACAATAATGAAAAAATATTTATGCTCATATAATAATTTGATGATTTTGTTTCTCTCTTGATTTTTTTATTTATTATTTCAGTCTTGAGAAAATGTGTTTTACAGTAGCACGTGTTAAGATTAAAGAACTTTCGCTGTTCCATGCAAAGATGATTTCGCCCTTAGCACGACAATAATTCTGGGCTGATTTTGTTAGACTACAACTTCAGATTACCACAAATATATATATATATATATATATATATATATATATATATATATATATATATATATATATTTATTTATTTATTTATTTTTTTTTTTTTTAAAGCAGAGTGATGTTCAATCCATTTCTATTCAATCCTCTACTTTTAGTTATGAAGCCATCTAGGGCCTGAAATGAAAAGAAAAAATATAAAATTTTATATAACAGAAAATGTCTGGGCCATTGGTGGCTCAGTGGTAGCTTTTTACTTGCCATAAAGAAGGCCTTGGCTCATTTCCAAACCAATCCACTAGATGGTGCCAGTCTGGATAAACAATTGAAGCCCCAATAGAATGTAAGGGTGGTGTCAGAAAGGGCATCCGGCATAAACCTTGTGCCAAGTTGCATATGGTTCACTGTGGCAACGTCTTGGTGGGAGCAGCAAAACAACATTAACAACGAACAAGAGAATTTTTGAGGGTTGTAGAAGGTCTTCCTGCTCTCTCATCGTCTTCCAGTGATGTTCTTCCGCTCTTGAAGCGGAAACACCTTCAAAACACATTGCCACTCAAAACACCTTGGACCGTAAACTTCACATCGAACATCTCATGTTCGCTCTTTGTTCTAACTTGCTGTCCATGATGAAATAACAGAATAGGTCAGAATAGCACCAGCTGCACAGTTTCCTGCAGAGTCTTTTGATACACTGTCTTATGAACGATGGTGCCTGACTTATAACACTCCCTGTGACTATGCGTGCAGCCTTGTGCTACCAACTGTTGGTGTGTTACAAAACAAGTCTCGACATCTTTTGATACTTCCCTAACCTGTAGAGATGGAGAAAAAATTTATTCAGTGATGATCATGAGTTTTTTTTTTTTTTTTTTTTGTAGCAATTCATGTATCGTTTTTCATTTATATGTGTGCATTTGAGGTAGTAAAATGTTTCCGTTCATCTATAATCCTCCTGGTGCTGCACTCAGAACTGTGAGGGGGAAGCTGTGTGATAGAAAATGGTTGCCTTGTAAAGCTTTCCTGATAGGGAATAATCCTAATTTCGAAAAAATCCTCAATGAGACACAGTCTAATACTGTGGAAAACAGGTGACAAAATGGCTTCCAGGATTCCCCTTGCAATTTAAAGGCAGAGAGACATTACTGCTACATTTCACATACCAGTAACACCTTGGATTGCAAGTAATTTAGTTTGCAACTTAGCGTGTTAGAGAGTTTTTTGAACTACGAGCAGTCCATATATGCTTTTTTTGCTGAGCCAATTATCTAAGCCAATGGTTCTTCTCTCTCTCTCTCTTTCTTTCTTTCTTTCTCTCTCTTTCTCTTGCTGCGGGATTGTGTATAATCATCTTCTATGCTAGGTCTAACTGTGCATGCCTCACTCTTAAAGTGTGTCTGTGGTGCATGTGAAAGTCCTACACAATAAATCCTTCTTCTCCACCTCCTCTCCTCTCTCTGCTTTGCCCAGTTCTTTTCAAAGCTAAAATGCAGATTAATTTGTTATATATTTACTTTTTATTTTCTATTAATAATTTTTATATGAATATTTTTGGGTTGTGGAACAAACAATCAAAGCTTCCATTTTTTCTTATGGAGTAATTTGGCCTGAGACAAAATTGTGTCTGGAATTCCTCTCACGATTTAAAGTCAGAGAGACAACATTTTAATTTGAGATTAATTTCCTTAGGCATGGTTTTTGGTGTGATGGCACATGATGGCAGTGTTGAGAAAGGGGACAGATTTTGTCAAGTAGATTGGTACACTATATAGTATATATTTGTGTCAAAGGCATATAAGACACACTTTGTCTGACTTAAGAACAAATCCGACGTGCCCGGAACAAAACGTTTGTAAGTAGGAGACTATCTGTATTGTATAGGCTGGGTGATTGGTGAGTCCCATTCTACCAATTTGAAGAAAACACAATCTATTTTTCATTTTTATACAGATGATTTACAGATATATCTGCCCCTAGAGCCCAGTGATAAAAATGCTCTACAACCAGTGCTCAAGCTATTTGACAGACATGAAACAGTGCTTGTCACAAAATTCCTTTATTTTGGAGTTTGAGTTCAATGTTTTTGGAATGTAATGCTTGCCTAGGAGTGCCAGTTTGAATGTTGAGACTTTTAACTTTCAGCTATTCAAAATTGACAACGATTTGAAATTTGACTGTCAAATAAATGCTAACCAAGGTTAAAGCCCTTCCTTACTTGCAAGAAGTTTGAGATAGCAATTCCTGCATTTATTAGGGTTTATGCTTTTATTTTTATTATGTTGGGATTAGTCAGTCATCTCTCTCTCTCTCTCTCTCTCTCTCTCTCTCTCCCACACACACACATTCTCTCTCTCTCTATCTTCTACTGGATAAATACTTGATTACTGACCTGACCCTCTTTTAGGCTTAAGGCTTACTTGTTTACTCTGACTGTGAAACCAAGAAGAGCAAATTTCTGTCAATAAGATTTTATTTGTATTTTATATGTAGTTTTATTTGTGCTTTATTTGGTTTGTAAAGCAATTGATTGATTGATTGATTGATTGATTGATTGATTGATTGATTGGTTGGTTGATGTTGGGTATGGAGGTCTGGTAAACAGTAGCCATTTGAGTTTTTTCCAAAAGTATTCAGTGGTGTTGAGGTCAGGGCGTTGTGCAGGACTCAGGAGTTCTTACAATCCAACCTAAGCACTTGGTCTAGTCATTTTACTCACAGGACCTACAGTATAAGTCTTGAGCCGGCCCTGACTTCTTCATATTAAATTAATGTATGGAGATTAAATGAAAGAAATGGGAACAAACATTTTACTGTGATAGGCTGCAGGACAAAAAAATTAATTGTTCATGCAAGCAGTAAGCTCATTATTATTACAAAGGCTGTCATTTAGACATTTGTCTATATACAGTAGGGTTGATGTATAAGGGTTATGTTGTGTTGTCTTATAATGAACAGGTTTGTGATTGTTAATTTGATGCATTACCAATCAGGTAGTGTGTGGTGAGATTTCTCGAAAATCTACTTTCCCACACTAGGCACCTAAAATGTATATAGTATATACTATATGTTTTTTG
The DNA here is from genome assembly GCA_011419295.1 of Clarias macrocephalus. NCBI lineage: Eukaryota > Metazoa > Chordata > Actinopteri > Siluriformes > Clariidae > Clarias > Clarias macrocephalus. The sequence continues at coordinate 38,987 of JAAGKR010006454.1, forward strand.
TTATACATGTTTATTTTCTGACTTTATCATGATGTCAGTACAAAAAACACTTATTTCCATATATTAGTATTCCAACAAAAATAAAAAATACATACTGTATATAAATACGTACAGTATGTTTTCTGTAAGATAGATATTCTATATATGTTATTATATATGTCATATAACAGATACTGTGTATGTTACTGTTATATATCTTAGTTATATATATTAACATATTGGTAGGCCAGAAAAGAAAGCAGCATATTAAAAGACCACTTTTCAGATGAAAACCAAAGAGAAAGCTTCTGGGTTTTGCAACAAAGCAGGTGTGACAAAGTCCTCAGAAGTACTGTGACTGATTCTGCTGAATGTTTAGTAAAACTAAGCAGTTAATTTTCTTAGAAAACTGCACAAATTGTAACTGCTGCTTCTTTTTAAGCAAAGGGTCAATGAAATAATTATTGACTTTGATTCATCAATTACTGTTTGCTGCTTTTTATAGTATTTTTGTATGTAAAAGATTTTTTGAAGACATCATTGCGCCACAGCAGTTACTTGCATGTGACTAAGAAACAGACCTTGCCATCTTTATCTGGCAGAAGCATGCATGATAACCAGATCTGGGATACGTACTTTAGCTGTGGAAAGCTAATTTCCTTAATTTTGTCTCCCAAATCTTCCTATTGTTGCTGAATGACCTGCAAAAGCTAGTAACTAAAAAGACACTGTCAGGCTTTGACATTTGTTCATTCAGTGCAATTTCTAGAATTATTAGAAACTGCCCAGCCTCCCACCTTTCTCTGTGCTTCAACCAGCTGTTCAACCATCTACTGTCGTGAAGAAACGTAGCTTCTTCAGGTCCACCCCAAGGACAGCAACAGTCTCTCAAAACACATGTGGGCAAGATTTTATCATACAGGGAAAACAAATCAAATAAAATGGAGTCAACATTTTCTTTGAGCTCTGTCTGGATTTCTGTATTCTCGTTCCTTCGTTTAAAAAGAACTGTCTGTGGAAACACCCTGTCGTGCCATAAGACATGAATCATGTGTTGGCTGATCAAAGGAAAAATCATTCCATTTCATCTTTTGGCAAATCTGTATTTCTTCTATTAGTAACTGGTGGCCCTTTTTACCCGCAACCAGAATGTCTGCAAGTTTTGGATTGAATTCATTTACAATTTTCATTTGTTCACATGGTTCTTTACTGATATGAAAGCAGATAATCAGGGCTTTAAGAACATGCATTTCTATGTTCTTTTTACTTATATCTAGTATTAACATACTGAGGGGCTCAAAAAATTTATACACACTTCAACAGTTGTTATCTATGACCTAGTAGAGTCTCCTTTTGCTCTCAGAACAATGATTTGTGGTATTGATTCCACAGGATGTTGGAAACATTCCTTTGATATTCTGGTCCATATAGACATGATTGTATTAAGCAATTAGTGCAGGTTTTATGCGCATTATCAAATAATACTTTCTTTGGTATTCTGGGACCATTTTGTTCCCCGGAACATGGTAATGTGTTTCCTGTCATCTGTCTGTTTGTATGTGATACAGAGTAACTGACCGAATGTTTAAATATGCTTCTCTCTTTGCTGACACCTATTATGCATGTATGTTTGACTGTGGCGTTTCCAAAACCAGACATATCATGGAATAATTCTTCCTTTAATTATTCTTTTTTTTTTTAACTTAACATTGCCAAAGTCCACGCTGATATCAAACCTCCCCTTTATCTCCAAGATCATAGAGAAGTTTGTACCACCATAGCTATTCTAATATCTACATAGAAATAATATCCATTAAATGTATCAGTCAGAATTTAGGTCTCACCATAGGCCCATTGCTATGTTCTCTCTGTACATGCTTTCTCTGGGTAACATTAATTCATAAGCATAGTATTAGTTTTGTTATAAAGAGTTTTTATATTAGTTTTTAAAGTTGAAGAATATGTAAAGGACATTAGACACAGGATGCTATATTAATGTCCCCTACTTAATTCTGACAAGACCGGTATTTCTTAGTACTGTAAGAAGTATCACATTAAGGTATGTACAAGTAAGTTTTATTGGTCTTCCCAACTCTAATAGATCACTCAGGTTTGTGGCTTGATAGGTTTGTTTGAGTGACAGGTTACTTTACATGCCAGGGATTCTTCATGTCTGTGTTTCCTTCTGGTTTTCCCTTTAGTTATGCTGTCATAGTTAGTCCTGCTGGAGTCCCTGCTTGCTAAAAATTACATATCCATAACCGCCCCTTAGTTACCAACCCCACCTCTAACATATGCACGTAGAGAAATCAGGCACCCTACAGTTCCTAATAAAAGAAATAGTTTTTAATTTTTGTTAGATAAAGTGCTGCAGAGAAATCCTATAGAATAAAATTACTGCAAAAACAAAAAGCCAAAAGCTACTACAATATAAATAAATCCTTTCACCTTTTAGCTTTTAGCAAAGAATAGCAGTGTGATGACAGAGAGAAAAAAAATAACATTTCCCCATCCTCTTGATACGGACAGACCAACAGAGAAAGAACTAAGAATTAAACACACACACACATACACACATGCATATAATATATACATGTAATGTTGAAAGACGATACATTCTGATGTTCTGATGCGTCGTGCATTTCTCTTTTCTGGTTCTGCTTCATCATGCAGGGTCAATTTGAGGAGCCTGTGGCTGTGGATGTAGGAGATGGATCTATGGTGTTGGATGGACAGAATAATTACAAAAACTAAAGCTGTATGAATGTTCATGGTAGGCTCAATTACAATTATTTCAATTTAATGTGGTTGTTTATATGGCCAACATGGCAACATGACTTGATATAACCTTGCTATGATACCCTCTAAAGGTGACAATACATTTTTACATGGTGTGTACTATTTCCTTTACGAATTATTTAGAATTATAAGAGGGGAAAAATAAGAGGGAAGCTGTTCATAAAAGCTTTTTTTTCTTTTCAATATTGTTAGTCGAGATAGTTTTGATCTTAATGAAAAATGTTTACCCTGATCTGCAGTATGTAGGGATTCTTTAGCATTCAGAAGTGCCTGCCTTCTTCTCCGAAAGACTTTCTGAAGCTCAGTCTCCTCTACATCATGCCTAATGTTCATGGATTGCATCCTTCTGGGTCCTGTTTTTTTAATGTTTTCCTGAGTGGACATCCAGCAGTTAGTCAACACAAAAATATATACACAATGTAATAAACATGCAAATATACAGTACTGCGCAAAACTCCTACGCACATCACAAATAATTTTTTCAGAGCAAGGATGTAAAAATAACAAGTTTCTACATTAAAAAATACAATAAACAGCAGTAATTGATGAAACAAAGTCAATAATTCATGTAATTGCCATTTGCTTAAAATATAATCTCAGGTACAATTTGTACTCACATGTTCATCATACAATCCTGACATAATCCTGATATGTATAAAAAAATTGTAGAATTGCAAACTAAATTTGAACTCATCTCAACACATATAATTGAATGTCAATTATTAAAGGTTAGGAGCCAATTCTACATGGTGGCAAATCTAGGATCTAATCCAGGAAATTTAGCGCACAGCAACACATAACAAAAATAACAAAAATACAAATGTAGGATGATATGATCACTACTGATCAACCTAATATTAATGATGCATTTAGGAATTTTTATTCTTGATTATACAGTATACCTCCCCAGAGGACCATAGTTCAGATGAGAATTTCCTGACTCAACTAAATATCCCAATACTTTCCCTGGATTCTAGATTAAGATTAGAAGAGCCCATATCTATAAGAGGAAATCATTTCAGCCATCTCATCATTGCAAATTGG